>JAHXMU010000172.1:395072-435613 GCA_019455685.1 Philornis downsi
TTTTGAATTTTAATTGATGACTTTTGAATTTCAATTGATGGGTTTTTAATTTCAATTGGTGTCTTTTGAATTTTAATTGATGTCTTTTGAATTTCAATTAATGTCTTTCGAATTTAAAATGGAATTTAATTGATTAATTTGCTGTTGTTTCGTTTTGAATATCGAAAACAAATATAAAATATAATATTACTTTGGTTGCCGGAATCAAAATCAAAACCATGTATAATTTAGATATCAGAAGGAGAAACATATAGAAACTATTATCTACTTATTTTCGGTCCCTGCTATTGTCTAACTTTTCTAATATAATTTTTTGTAAATTCTCACGCACATGGTATTCATATTTAAGAAAGAACTGTGTTTAAAGAGGACTTTTTTTGAAAACGACAAATATCTTCCGAAGATATCTATAAAATACCTTATAAAATAAATGGCCCTTTTTGATTCGCTTTTTTTTAATTTACACTCAAGAAGGTATGAAAATTGCATGTAGTTTATTCTGGTCTTCAACAACGTCCAACGAACTTCGATCAATAAATCTGAAAACCATTTTCCCCCGCCATTTGAATATTTTACAAAATCGGTCATTTTTAAGTTTCGCTGAAAATATGTAATCACAAGAAGTACCTTATTGTAATGCTTGTACTAGAATGTTTAATTTATTTCAGACAACATCAAAAATGTTAGAATTGTATGGCATATAAAAAAAGTGTCATTATTTGATAAGCAAACCATCCGCCTAAAAGAAGTATTGTTTTGTTCTGTTATTTTGTAAAATGTTTCTACAACAATGTCTTTAATTCTTTGCGCGTTTCGCGAATTTGGTGTAAATAAATGTTTATATTATTATAATATATATTGTTTTGAAATCATATTATATTGAAATCATGGAATCAGTAGAGTTTTATATAAATTGTAAAATTCAAAAACCAATTCTTTGAACCAATTTTAAATTTTAAAATCCACACAAAAATAATTGAAAAATGTTTTTATATTTTTATTAATTTTTTCCCTTTTTCCTTCCATTTTATTTCATTCTGTCAAACTAAGATTTTAAAATCCATACAAAAATAATTGAAAAATGAAAACTGTTTTAAAATTTGTATTTGATTTTTCTTTTTGCCCCTTCACTTTACTCAATTCTGTCAAAGTAAAGTTTTCCATATTCGTATGTTTTGGGGCAGCGTAAATTAAACTTCAATTATTTAACAAAGGTAGTATGAAAGAAAATGCAAAAAGTACTGGAACGGAAAACTGTCAAAAATAGTAAAACGTCAAAAGGTTTCAGCACAACTCAAATTCGTAATGGCAATTTTACGGTTAAAATAGCAGTTTATGTTATTGGGAAAGGTTATTAAACGTATCTTTTAAAACGTTTAAAATCGTATGCCGTAAATTCGTTTATAATTTTTTTCTGTATCGATCAGGTATGAAAGCCGTGTGAAAATAATGTGCACATTAAAGTACTCAGGAGTATTTAAAACATCCGTCCGGTAGAAGGCCGAGGCTTCGAGCCATATGGAGACACGGTTCGCAACCGAACTTAGACCATGAACTGGCGATGATTGCATCATTTCACATTCTGTCCAACACATAGCACTACAGCCATTTGACGTTTCAAAGTAAAGGAAGTGCGGCAGAGACATGTGTACTGCTCCCCGATGTAAGAACTCACCGTATCCTTACCCAAACACACGAATGTTGGTTGGGTGTGTGTTGAATTTGTGAATTTAAACTCGCACAAATGACATTTGGAAGTGGCGTGTGCTTATCTAGGAGGAACACACGCCATATCTTCTGCGTTAAACAGTTCGGGCATTGTTATTACGCTGCGCACGCGGTTACATTCGTTTGTATTGGTTCTAACAGCCTCGTATCTTCCTTTTCTTACAGGCACTCGTGCAAACGTACGAGTACTTGCACATACACGCTCACAACCATGCGAAAATACTGTTATCTAAAGCAAAGAATTGTTATTGTTGCCATTGCTTCTTATGGCACAAAACAAACACACACACACACACACACACATACAGACGTACACTCATAGAAAAGTTGGCAATCCATACTCTTCATATCTTCCAACATTTAGCATTTGTTTTTATATCCTAAAACATCAAGAGCTTGACGACGCACACTATGCTTGGAGACAAACGTAAGTATCTGTTTCCTTGAGAAAATTGGCAACAGTTGCCACCCACCCACTGCCAACCAGCAGCGCAATAATTTCCGGGGAACAACGTTTTTGGTGGCTGGCGAATATTCGGGTAATTTCGGACGAACCAGGGATTACGGATCAGCCAACTGATTCCGTTAACGAAAACAAATACCGCATGTACCGGATGTCGCAGGCCTACGTGAACTAAACAATTTGTCCACGTTTCCCCGGAAAGTCAATCGCCGTGCACCGTCCTGTATTTCGTTGGCCAAATGCATATGTATGTGTTGGATTTGGGCAACAAAGAATGAACCATTGATGATGCATCGTTAGTCGAGTTTTGTTGGCGCTTTCATCTTGTTTCCCCTTTAGTTATTGTTTTGCCACATTCCGTATCATTAAACAAAGAGATGAAAAAAGCCAGAAATTATTATCACTCGCCGAGTTCGGCCAGCATTCAAGCCATCCGGCCGGCCGGAACGTGGAGGGACAAACAGAGGAGTTTTATGCATGCAAAGCGCATTTCGTGTCGTCTAATTGCTCCTTTGTATTCAGCAATTATGCACCGAGAGTTTTTTACGTGCGTAATTGGTCTTTTGTGGCACAGTCGCCAACATAAAATGTATTAAATGCTTTCGCTGGCACTGCATTTGTTGCAGCCTTAATTATTTGTGTCCAATGACATGGATCCATTGGCTTAAGCACAGATTGTAGCTGCTATCGCTAGTACACGTACATATACATATACTAGTATATGTACATATATATTTATTATATATGTATATGCCGGTATATCCATTTTCATAAAGGATATGGACAATTACAAAGCTTTTAAGAGTGTGTTTCACATTAAACCAAATTTCCACAAGATGAGTACATATCCGGCTTGCAAATTGACATTCACTACAACTCTAATTCCATTAAACAAACAAAATATTAAACAAATATTAACATTAAACAAACAAACTGCTGTTGATTGCCAAGCCTCAAGCAGATTTGAAATGCGTTGATATCTGCCGGTCGCTGTGCCATTGTTATTAATCATAAGCTTATAAGATATACTGTACTATAAATTATAAGAAAACAAGGTAGTTGGAAAACCCAAAGCAGTTGTGAATTTCTTCGGGCTAACAGTTCGAGACTATAACTTAAGGATTAGATCAACATATACTCTGAATAATCCTAATTCTTAGATTATTAATTAGATACCGTAAGTAAAACTTGGCCCGTTTTTTTTTTGTTTAAAATCAAATTTAAAATAAAGTTAAAAACATGAATTAAGTTTTAGGCTTTTAGTTTATAATTTTTTTTTTCAAAATTATCCAATAATTTCTTTTATAGAAAAATTAATTAAATACAGAAAGTAAAACTTGGCCCGTCTTTTTGTTTGGAATCAAATTTCAAATAACATTATTTAAAAAATAAATTAAATATTAACCTTCTAATAGGTGGCTGTATGGGGGGTTGAACCTGCGGTCATGCGAACGATAGTTGGGTGTACTAACTACCGCGCCACGGTAGGTCACAATGACGTAGTAGTAGTAATATGAACAAATAGGAAATTGTTAGTTTGTGTGTTGCAATAATTATTGCACAGAATCGAGGAAACGGTCCTTTGCTTGAACCTAACGGGCTTTTTTTTTCAAGAATCGAGAAATGATTTCACAAGAACCGAAGTTTAAGTTGGACCGACAATTTTCGGTTCTGTGGAGGGTTGATTCATGTTCTCTATAACAAAGAACTTCATAATTACTGTTAGTAGGATGCCACATGACAGAACAATGAACAAAATAGGAAGAAATGAAATTGAATTGAATTGAACTGTCGGTTCGCGAAGTAGCAAAATGTGAACTTTGTCGAGTGTTGTTTTACACAGGATCGGGGAATAGGAATGAGAAATGATAGCACTAAAGCGGGGAACCATTGAAGAGTCAAGTTTTGGTTTTAAATGAAATTTCGATTCTGTGTTTGGTTGACTCAAGCAGGACTATAGTTCCCTATAACCGAGACCGTATGTTATGTTGTGATGCGGTGTAGCTGTTATTTGTGTTATAAACAATTTTATTGTACCAAATTTTTCCACGAATCGCACCAACATTTTTAGAAACGTAACAAAATCGTAGTGACAAACAAAATATATATGTATTTTAACAATATACATATATGTATATAATGCAGTTACTTACGCTAAATGTTAAGACGTGTTTGAGTAAATATCTTTTAGCGAGACGAAACTATATGACGCATAGACGTCTATGAAATGTCATTCCCGTGAATGCGGGAACAAGAAGACATACGCCCATGCTGCCTTAACTCATATTGTGTACTGATTATGAAGTATTCGGTTTGACGAGCATACAAACAGTTGATTTTTTTCAAATTGTTAATTATCTAACACCTAACAAATCGGATATTTTAATCGAAGTGGGTTTTTTTTTTAAAACCAAATGTACCACTATTTTAATCGAAAGTCTGCAAATAAATAGTTGGGATTAACTATTTTGGTGCGAAAGAACCACAACAGTTAATCTGGAAGAATAAGTGGAATGATATTTTCCATTAAAAACGAATGTTATTAACTGAAATTAATTTAATACTATTAATTGATACAAGGAAAGGATCAAATTGTATTGAAACTCTGATAAATACATGTTCCATGTGAAGTTGATTTTAATATACATAATATTAAAAGTAAGTATTTAAGTATTATCCTGGTGTGCCTTCTATAGGCTACTTTTGGACAATAGTTTAATTTACACTTTTTTGATATCAGATAGAAAAATTTCAGTTTCAGTTTCACTTTAATGTTCATTAAAGATCTCAAAATAAATGCATCATTTTTCAATCGCAAATGCAAATACTTTAAACATTTTAAGAAGTATATTGATTTTCAAATAACAATTTGCAATTTAGAGGCAAATGGAAAACTGAGATGAAGAAGTACTAGTCGTGGCCATGGTCGTACTCAAAGAGAACAATCAATCGGAATGGTTGAACTTCAATTTAATAAATTAAATTATTGTGGACATATAAAAAATCGAATTTATAAGTCATGTTTTCATTCAAAAGACCTACGGCTCTATAATGGGATTTAACGAGAGCCACTTTAATTGTAACTAGAATTAAGAAATAGAAACGTTTTTTTTAATCATTAATTTTCGGATTATTTGAAAACCGATTTCTGCAAAAAACCGAATAATTGATCACCGGGTAACAACTTGTTCATGCTCTGTCGTTACTCATGCAGATTTTTAACTAGCAGTCGTTATTATGTTGAGATCAGTTCTGAACTGCAATTCCAGTTGCCTCACCATCACAATATTTCTCGACATGAAATCAGATAAGATTAGATTAACCGACAAATTTCAAAACTCGAAGCCATGCGTTAAAGTTCATCTACGAAATATTTGGAAGCGGAAATGTTTCAGTACAACTTCCAATTTCGAGACTACATTTGAAACATAAATAGAAAATCAACAAAAGTACTAATTGTGGGATTTCGGAAGGGGTTTTACATTATCTGCGTTTACATTATCTGGTTTAAGAGATATCTCATAATAACTTTCCAAAATGTTTACTAAATTGGCTTTTAAAGAGCCATCCCTGCCTAAGAGATAAAAAAATGCTCCATTTCTCTCCTTCTTCCAATGAACATTTTTTTTATTTTTTTTTTTGGTTGACATATCTACGGGGTTTCCTTGTTCCTTCAACCGTAAACGAGTTAGTGAGTTGTGGGCATGTATTTTTGAATGACTTTAATTTGCATTTCATTTGCAGTAACAATGCCGATTAAGGCAGAAAAATTCTATTTATAACCTAAAGAAACACTTATAACTACCTAAATAATCAACATTATCTTTTAACAGTCATTCACTTTATAACAACCAGAAGTAACCAACGGAAATCGATTTAAGCAATCTATCCGTCCGTCCGCACATCTGTTGACTGCTCATAGAAGTCTAACTTTTTGAGCTAGAAAAATGATATTTTGAATGAAAATTTCTCATAGATATAGGCAGCTTAATTTCGGAATTGCGCTATAAACTTCTATTAAAATGTGCGTTTCTCAGTTTTTTCTTGATAATTTTACCATTTATTGGTTAATTAAAAGCAATATAAAGCGTCAGTCGAGAGATGCAAAAAAAATCATTCGAAATATTATAGTTTCCTAAGGGATCATACTAATTGTGGGTGTGGCTATTGAAACATACTACAGATACGATTTTTCACTGGAAATACTTACCGGCCAAGCCTTATATTATGTATGAGAAGGGAGGGGGTTCTTTCCACACGTCGGCTTGTTTGGAGACATGTCGACATATCGCTCCCCCATTATAGGTTGTAGGTGGACGGAATTGTTGCTACAGGAAATAATATACCTACACACCTGAATGTACCTCTATAAAAATGGGCACTTTACGTACTACGACGGACGGTTTGAGTACTAAAATGTTCTACAAATATATAACCGCATACATTGTACATTGACGGGTCATTTTCATTTCTTTTTGGTATTCATGCCTTTAAATTTCTTAAATGCTCTATAAGTATACGATATATTGCCGAAGGAAACTAGGCGTAATGACAGCAGATTTTAACACGAAATTATACAACTTGAATGGAGATTACAAGAACGAATATAAGGACGATCTGCATTGAATAACCATTTTTTCCTTATCATTTTGAACACAATTCAATGATGTTGAAATACACTTATAGGACATTTAATCGTTTAAAGCCAATCTTTTTTTAAAAAAGCGACTAAAGAATGTATGTTTTCGAAGATATTCGCAGTTTGTTATCAGCGACAGTTATTAAAGTTATTAAAGAGTCCATCACTTCATTTCTTATATTTTAAACATAAAACAGACAATTATCGGGAATGTTGTTTACATTATTTTAAAAAGATAATCTAGAGGATTCGTAAACTACCGCTGCTGTTTTAGTGAGCTTTTATCGTTTACTGGGTTTATTTCGTGCAACATTGCGTTGCAGACAGAAAACTGTATTCCACTTCAACTCCCCAACTTCATTCCAAATCAGTGAGACATCAATGCGTCTTCTTTTGGAATTTTACTACACATATTCACAAAAGACTTTCACTTGATGAGGAAAGCAGGCAATGACCATTACTTTGTTGCACTGCGGTTTATCAAAATTTAAATGTTCTGCCTACTTAACTCACTCACGCTTTTCACTGACTAGCGGATTAAATCTTATTTAGAAAGAAACATGGATAGAAATTATACTGTGACTAACGATATTTTAATTTCGTAGATATTCAATAGATCACGAGAATTGCCTTTCTTTTGGATATATCTCTTTGGATATATATTTGTAACATATTTGAAATTTGAAAATTTCTATTATCGAAAAGTGCAAATAACGCCTAGTGGCGATAACGATGATGACGTATTTATGCACTGCTTGCTATGCCATCCATGTGCTATTCTTATTGTGTCCTGACTGTTTGTAAGCTAGAGTTAAAGGGATAGGAAACTTTTTTCAAGCAAAAGGAAATTATGTTAACTTTAAGGGTCTTATACTGGCGATAAATTAACATTTGTTCCCGTAAAGTGTATCTTTTCGAAAGCTCATTAGATTTACGTATATGAATGCATACGAGTATGTAGGTATTTGCAGATGTTTTGCAAATACAGCCTAAAGATAGATATCAGATATTGTATTTTATTTCATATGACATTTGTGGAAGTATATGTTATGTGGGGCATAATTGACGATTTGGTTGATTAAGTGCATTTGATTTCCTGCTCTAAACGAGATTCCAAATGCGGCCGATCTCGTAAATACTCCCACCAATACGGACCGTTTAATATCCGTGAAAGGAATGCGCTTGTATTCGTATTGATTTATATGCGCTATGCTTGATATTCATTTATGTCTGCTTGTATGTAAACATATTTATATGTATGTGATTGTTTGTATCCCTCTCTGGAATGAAGCTAAAGCGGCGTCCTTCTTTGTTTAGCGTTTACCAAAGTAAAGGTCTCAACACCAACGGCAGGTCGTCGTAAAAGAAAATATTCAATAATAAAAAGCCAAATTGCCACCAAAAAAGAAAAACATGAAACGGAAAATAAAGCAGAACCCCACAGCCACACTTACGTTCACGCACACGAACACTAACACACATACAGTTCCAGACATCCAGAATCCAAAATAATATTTATTTCTTTTTATCGGAGCGGATGTAAGCGTGCACGGGGAAGACGGAAAGAACATGCCCCGTTACAAATGAGCAGTGCTTGAGAGTAAATACCGAAATACCAATATCACAGCATTACAACTCAAATATTTGAACAAACAAAACTCCGTCTATTGTTGTCGTTGTCGTTGTTTCTGCGGTTGCTGTGGCATCCAGGATGCCCCTGATCTACGAGGGGAGAATCACGCAAACTACTGCTCGCCTGAAGCCGTGCCAATCAGACTGCAACACATTTGCAAGGACACCTCGTATGCCTCTTGCCAGCCAGTGGGTGTGAGGAGGGATTTTGCCTTCGACTTGTGATTTCGCCGACCACCGTCCGAGTGAAGAGGCAAAAAGTGACAATGTCACGGTGTCAAGTCCTGCTCGCACAATCGAAAACCTAACGCAAACACTCACCAAATCAATTGAATACAGAGAGATAAAGACATCAGCAATTGCCGCCATCAGAACCCAACCCCACAGCTGCCGCTGGAAGACGTTTATATCTCCATTTAGTGGGTAAATATTTTGGTAACATTTCACACTTCTTCAGTTCCTTTGTTATCCCACTACAAAGAGAACAAGACAAACAATATCAAATTCCGAATTTGCTTTGCCAGTGTTGGGGTGGTTCTCACTGTTGTGGTGTTACCGGGGCACGGGCGGGAATGTGGATGTGCGAAGTTTTATAATTGCAGTCGGCGTGCCCATATAATTGTTACTTTTGAGTTCTGGCGTTTGTGGCTACGCTCACCGGGCACATGAGGGAGCAGTACAGATATTTATACGAGTATCTGGAGCTCACCTCAAAATGTGGGAACAGTGTTGGTTTCCCATTAAACCCAATGTGGAAATGACCTTGTGCGACGAAGATGACGACGGCATCGACGATGACAGTCAAGTCGATGGCGGGCAGGCGGAGGGGATGCGTAGCGAAACAACTATTAGCATGGCTGTGAATGCCTCTTATCAGTTTTGTGGTGGCAGTTAGTTGTGCTGCAAATACTTTTGAAATGTGATTTGTTGTATCGTTTTATAGAACGAGTATTTAAATGGACTAGTGACGAAGCGGAGTGTTGGACTGTCTGCTACTATGTTGCAGCACGAAGTCGAATGTCGAATTTATATGGCTGAATGTTTGGGGTGGGTGTCGTCCTTTGAGTTGTTGTTTCTGATAATCTTTGCAAATCATTCCAGTAGTATAGAAGTATGAAATCAAATTTAATGTGAGTATGTCCGTATGTGTACGCTTCGAAAACTACTTTGCCATTTTCAATCACGACTTAGATGCCCTCTGTGCGAAAGTTTGTATTTTCGGATGTGGTTATTCATAGTACTAATTAAAAATAATCGTCAGTTAGCTGCTCCATGATTGCACCAACAGCTAGTGACTGAATGAGTTTGAGATAACCAGACTCCTACAGAAATGCTATTTATAGCTGCAGAAACTCTAATTGGAAATAAGATTTTTCATTTGAAATTCAGAATGAATTATAATTCAAAAAATGTTCATTTGGAGTCCACAAAATATCAAGAAAATCAGAATCCATCTTGAAATTGTAATAAATCAATTGAAAATCAGAATTTGGATTTTAATTTCCGAAAAGATCAATTGACTGTTAGAATATACCAAATGGAATTCAGAAAACGATTAAATTTCAGAACACATGCTTGATTGAAATTAAATCAATTAACCTGCCACCCCATTACTACCACTAACTTACCAAGTCTATTCTGGTATTTCTCAAACGATATTTGAAAATAAAAACAAGTTTTCCGTCTACAGGTATATATAAAATGTTTCAGACAGTTATATTGGCAGCATATTTTCTGCACTGATTTTTTGGATTGGGCTTGAAAAGATTTTCAAACTGAGAATCCACATGGGCTTGTTTATGGCATATTGTTCCAAGCTAAGAGTTGTCCAGCAAAAATTTATCACTTTTGACGTTTTCTAAATACATACCTATAGCAAAGTGTTTCTTTTATATTTATCAAACCTTTATATTTGTTTCAATATTTTGTTAACGATTTATCTAGTTTCGCTATTTTTCGTAACAGAAACGATTTCTTATTAATATCTTTTTTATTTTGTAACTTTTTACAATCGAATTGATATTCTCTAAACAAAAATTGCTTTCTTTTTTCAATTTCAATTGATATTTTTCCCGAATTTCAATTTGTCTTTTCTGATCAATTGTAATTGATGTTATTTGAATTCCAACTGATTTAATCTCAACCTCAGTTGAGGTAAACCAATTTAGAAAATTTGTGTCAATGGGACATTTATAGGATTTCCAGTTGGGGTATCCTAAATTTCAATTTCTGAGTTATTTTTTCATGAGTCACATTTTTTGAACTACAGTTTACGTTTGATAAATTGCATTTGGGAAATCGAAGTTTCAACTGGCCGTTTCTGAATTTGAATTGACCATTTCTGAATTTTGAATAGACATGCAGATTTTCACTTCATTTTTTCCGAATTTCAATTGAAAATTCTGAATTTACGGAAATTGTGCTTGATGTTTTCTGAATTTAGATGTTCTTTTCTGAATTTTAAACATACATTCCGAATGTGAATTGCATTTTTGAAATTGCATAATTGGAAATTCTAAACTTCGATTGACTTTTTGTAAACTTTAAATGAAAATTCTAATGATGCGTCGATATTTTCTGAATTAGAGTTGTAAAAGGTCTTCTCGTAATTTGCCAGCAATGTAACAATTGCTTTCGTTCATTACTATGTCTGTGTGTCCCTGTGTGCGTGTGTGTGTGTTCTTGCCTATATTTGAAGAGTAATCGCCCAAACCATTGTAATTCTCAGATTGTAATCCCACAGATGAGTGCGTACACAAGTGGGCGTTCAAATTGAATTTGCCATGCATAAACGCCTGTGACAAATCATTCTATCCCATCGATGGCAAAATCCTCCCCCATTGAATGCAATTTGGCATGCTGGCTGGCTGGCTGGCTGGCTGACTGGCTGACTGGCTGTGGCTGTTGGGATTATGAAATTGTAATACAATTTAACCTAATAATGAAGACATGGAGAAACATAACGCTGTCATTTGTGGATCTAAGCGGAGGCAAGCTGACAGTTACCTTCTTGTGCTTCTCGCGTGTTTACCACCCCGTCGTAGTGCGATTAATTACAGTGACTGCTCTGCTCCTGAGCGGTGTGGTGATGGTGTTGATAGAATGTGTCCTGTGAAGATGGCAAGCATGATTGCGACGCACGGAAAAGTGGTTCATAGCATTCAGCTATAAGACGGCGATAATTAAAAAAACACACACAACAAGAAAAAAAAAACAATGTTTAATGATCGTTTAAAATTTATTTACTGGCATTATCACAAAAAATATATGTGGATTTATATTTTCACTTTACACATCGGAAAATATCCTTCGAGACATATCTACTATGTGCAAACATATTTACATACATGCGTATGCATGCGCATGTATGTGTTGGGATATGCAGTTACCCAATACGCGCATTCAACTGAATTCCGTGCATTTGTGTTGCTGGTGTTGCTTCTCAGGTTGGCTAGATGTGGCACCTCCATGCCTACTGGGTATATCCCGCTGGATTCTAAGGACGTTGTGGAGAGGCGAAACGGGTGGGATACGTATTGAAGTCATTTAGATGAAGGGTAGGGAGAGCAACATCCTCATTTAATTTACACAATGTGCACTTGGTGATTAGACGGCAGGTTCAGCAGCTCCGAAACGCAGAGGAGTTGGTCAAATGATATTAGGCGGAGCCTGGGTGGGCATCGTTATGGTTGGTGAAGACTTGGCCGATTTGATACATCCGTAAGAGGACACGCCAGTGCCATTACTGCTGGGCGGCGAAGGCGAAGTTTCGGGACTGATAAGCGGCGTACAGCCAAAGTACCGCCACGGATGGTACAAACTACCTGCATACATTGCCTGAAGTCGGGCCTGCAGGTCAAGAGCTATAGTTGGATCCAGCGGGTAGTGAGAGAGTGCGGCTGGAAACGCATTCGAAAGCCGCGGAGGCATATTTAGGGTAAGTTCCAGAGGTGACCCGAAACTATACTTCTGGGCCGCGATGTTTGAAGCTGAATGCACGCTTCCGTGAAGACCACCTCTCTGATGTTGTCCTTGGGAGAGACCATTCGAGCCATTAGCGGGCGACTCCTTGTGCGACTGGTTACTGACACAGCTGCTATTGTTATGTGTTGCTGGGATGGGCGATTTGTTAAGCGTCTTTGGTTTCCGTCTCGGTCGATATTTGTAGTCGGGATGTTCTTTCATGTGTAGTGCTCTGCAAAGAAAGTGAGTTTAGTAAACAACACAATTATTGGCATTTATCAATCTTTTATGGCGTATTGACATTAGCTGTGATTTCGATCAAATGATAAGAGCCGAGCGACAATGTGGTCTTTGATTGTGCCCCGTAAAGATTTCAGTATTCCTGGCAATCACTCTCCTTCTAGAGCCACTTTTGGAACAAAGTTGATGGAATCTTCATTACGTTCACGTCAAGTTATGTCGTCTACATTGCTATCACCGCACACGAATCGATGGATTGCCAGTGTACGCATATGCAGTTGCGTGTGTGCAAGTGTTTGTGTGTGCCTGCGTCGGTGTGTACACATCCAATCAAGCACATGCACAATATTATTGAATACTTGGTAAGTTGTAATGATCAATATAGGGATTATGACAGCTTAAATGAAGTATTTGTAAATAAGGCCCGAAAATATTACCCCAATTACGCACAATCGAATTTAAAACAAATTACGAATTTGAATGAAACCGATTCGATATCGACCAGAGGAAACAACACAAATATTTACTTTATAATTGATTATTGGCGAACGAATGTAGGGGCGTCAATTTCATTCGTAAGCTTCACTGTACTTTTTCTGCTGTCTCATACACCTCCCTGCCTTGTCAGTTCTTCAAGAGATTGGTGTGTGAAAGATTTTCCTGCCTCGCACCCCACTCCCAATTATATTGTTAAGGCCGTATGGATGGACACGTATGTTTACCCAAGATATGAAATTGTATTGTTTGACAGCGTCGAGGAGAACAGTAATTGTCATCCGTTGTGCTGCGACACAATGAGCGATTCGCCATGCATGACATTCTAGAGGAATGAAAACAATGAAAACCATTGTTCCCCGGTCTGATTGTTTGACATTGCTGAACGTTAGACATTAGAAGTTTGTTGAGTTGATAGTACTCACCTTAAGCGCTTCGCTTCGTCTATGAATGGCCTTTTTTGTCCTTCAGTAAGTAGCTTCCATTCGGCGCCCAGGCGCTTTGATATCTCAGAATTATGCATTTTTGGATTATCCTGCGCCATTTTGCGTCGTTGTCCCCGTGACCATACCATAAAGGCATTCATTGGTCGTTTAATATGGTCATTGTGACTTATGCTCCCGCCACTGTTTCCGCTGTTCTGCTGGATTGTGTGGTGCGGAACACTTGCAGTGTCCGCTTGATTGGACGTCGCAGGCATTGCGTTGTAGTTGCTGCCAACAGATGAGGAATTAGCCTGGTTTAGTACGCTACTCATGTTAATCACTGAGACCGACAGTTGTGGCGAAATGCTCTGTCCAATCTGCTCTTGATGATGGTGCATAATAAAAAAATCAAAAATTGTGATCCAATAGGCTGACCACTTTACAACATCTATTTTGACTTTACGTTTCAAAATGCATCCAGTTGTTTCTGAAAATTAAACAGCAATAGAATCCTTGAATGTTTCTCGGATATTAGCAAAAATTTATATTTACAGCGCTCCTACATTTGATCAAATAGATACGATTAATCATACAGGATAACACAATGCATGGCTGTTAAACTGCAGATGTAAATACAATATCGAATCTCATATCGGCTACGGTGCGTAGCCAAGAGTGAATGTTACTACTATTTAATTTCTACTATGTGCGAATGAAGCTGTGCCAACATTATGATTGCAAGTTTGCGAGAGGCAAACCAAGTCTTCAGTATGAGAACTGCAATAAAAGCCATTTAATAAATGCCCAAATTTATTGTTTGAAAGTAAATCCATTTCTCAGACTTATTTCTCGGACTCATTTGTGAATACACAACATCAGCATTACAAAATACTCTTTCGAGGATCTAACAATTTGTAAAAATTTGGTTTTGTCAAATGTTAGCAAAATTACCGAAGCAACTGGTTGGGCTGGTTGGGCAGTAGTGGATTCGGCCAGATTGGTGGTAGATTTTTTTATTTGAAAATTGATCTCTTGCCTTTAATTACTGAACGTATAAACTGAGAAAGCCTGTAAAAATCCTTTCGTATACAAAACAATTTTCCATTGGATCACAGACAAAAGTGTCATCCAAGTACGCACAGTGCAATGTGATTAAAATTAAACTATTCGTTTGGGAACAATTTTGAAAGTATACTTTTCGATGAAAATATGGGGATAAATTAATTTGTATGTAAAAGGTGGGTGACCGTTTTTGGTGAGATTTCCGGATCAAATCCTAAACAAATCACCTTTACAAAATAATGTCCAAAACTATCCGCATGTCAGTCCTTCCATACACGTGTCTGTTGAAAGCACGATACGGATTACACCGGTCGATCTAAGATATTAACATTTTGTTGAAAGCACGATAGTGATCAATGTCGTCAAAAAGGTTAAAATTTTGCACAAAGATGCCCCATTTTCATAAAAAATAAAACAAAAGAAAAAATCCTTTTATCTTATGAATGATACGTGAGAGAACTTCTCACATTCAGTAAGCTTACATGCATTCTATTTCTTTGCACTCACTCAACGGGACCAACAGTGTAACGACGATTCCGAATGTCGCAGTTTGAGAAGCATTTACAAGACTTGTGCATTACTCGACTACTCGAAATGTTCGTCAAGCACATCGAGGTGACCGCCGCTCTATTAATGATAGATGACTGTATGCGATATTCCATATTCATAGACTGGTCAAATTTAAAATCGTGCAAAAATTGACATTTTTCAAACCATTGCATTGTTGTTGGAAAATACTAAAAAAGTACGAATTGTTTCTGGAAAATTAGCAAAGTTGACATATTATTATATGCATGAGAAGAGGGCATGAGTTAGTACAACGTTCATGACAATGTGAATCACAATCGACTGTGGCGGCTGTATTGGCTGTATAGGCTTCGGCGCCGGTCCACTTGTTTTTATTTTCAATTCGCATTAATATAATATGTTTTAAAATAGATGGATATGGCGGAAATGTTATTCAATTTCACATAAAAGTTCAGTGTTATTTTCATATGTTAATAATAATATCAAAAAATAATTCATTAAATTTAATTACACTAGAATTCGATGTATTTTACGTAAAAAAATTCAAATAAGTCACAAATTTAAAATGTGTTTCTCCCGATTTTTTGCATATATTTTCATACATTTGGAAACGTAACTGACGAAGTTGACTATATGTTGCAATAGAATACAATAGAATGTGAAATAGAAAATCTAAGACATTTTTCACAAGCCTCCATTGAACTGTGTGAGACTGACTGACAATTTCAGTTTAATAGCATCTGCTTGATAAAATAATGTTTGTCTTTTTAAATGTCTTGGTTGAAATATTTTTTAAAGACATTTAAGAGAAATTCTGCTAATACCTTTCCTCTCTAAAGCTACCTTAAAAATAAAAACTAGAAACAAATTCTTCAATTAAATATTAGAATACCTCCAACTCTGCAAAAGTTTGCGGCATTGAAAAATTATGCAAAACAGGTTTTAAGTGACTACAATGTGAAGCAGTTATGGAATTGAAACAAAATAAGCGAAAGAGATTGACTGTTAATTTTTGAATTCGATAAAATTTGCAATGAATGATATTTATCAATATTTTTAACAATACAAAAATGTTGCTAATTTTTCTCTATATCCGATTTAAAATGTTGATAAATAAAGCAAAATCACAGATATCCAACTACCTTTACTCCGAAAGAAAAACTATAATATTTCAAAATTGTTATAAATTAACAAAAACGATACTTTTATATTATTTACTCGTATATTATAATCGTTCCCCGAATCCCAAGAAGTCTGCCATAGAAAATGCAAACCATCATTTGCAGAGTCGCTATAAAACTGAAATTTTCGGACATGCAACACTTCGTAGACGATAGCAGATTTTTAAGAACTTTGTTCAATTCCAATTTCCAATTTGTAACCATTGGGAGAGCCGTGACATCAATTCAATGAATTTACTTTGTAGGCCATATCGTAGGAAAAAGAAAAATGAAATAATAATGTTTTAGTCGCAAGAATTTTAAAACTTCAATCGCTTGTATTGGATAACACGATTACGTACTCGAACAGAAATATGCATTTGTTTACTACCCCACGACTACAGATAGGAGGTAGGAAGGATATACATTTTATATGGATATAAATCGATAACATCAGTGAAATCACTTTTTTGTTCTTTTGCTGAAGCGGCAGGAGGCGGGCACAAAGTTCACTATTACCTGCTGCAAAAGGCTGCGAAAGTCAATTAAAAAAAGCGTTATAAGCTGTATTTCCTAGGACTATAATTCAATGGTTTTTAACTGTATTTCCACAAAGTTTCATTGAAGAGCCAATTTATATTTAAGATTGAATTGTGCATAACTCATAGGTTCTATATGCTATTGCCACTTGATTGGGCATGAAGACACCAAAAGTGGTTGAATCATCAAATGATGGTTTGGATTTTGTCAAAGAACTCAAATTCATATGCGAGTATATTTTATTGGCTGTATCTGTACAATACAATACAATCCTACAATATTATATAATATGCAGGTTTATACATTTAGCGGTTTTAAATACGCCGATCTGGGAAGGCTGTCAGCTGAACGGTATGCCATTTACGAGTGTGGATCGTTTAACAGTCGAAGAATGCGTTACAATAGTTACGAATGTGGATCATCGCAACGTACTCACATCGCTTATGTTAACCCGATTTTCAATTGAGAGCGTTATGGCCATATGATAACCGACTGCTTTTGTGATTTCAACGAGACGGTGCCACAAGTCATATTGCATGAGAAGTTTCCAGAAAGCGTAATTTCACGTTTTGGCGACACAAATTGGCCACCAAGATTTATGGGGTTGCGTCTAAGATTTTGGAGCATTTAAAAACCAACACTCATCAAGTTATCAACGCGATATCGCCTGAAATATGCGAAAAAGTGGTTGAAAACTACTTTAAAGATATCTACTGCTACAACCAATCCGGAGCTGGTCATTTAAATGGCATTGCATTTCGTACATAATGGCAAAATCCGAGCATTATAATGAAATAAAAGTTCCATCGTAATCATAGCTTTACCTGCCTTATTCAACTTTACTTTTGAAAAATTGTATTAATCGGTAAGATTGTTGCGATAACTGAAACTTCTTCTACAAAATGTATTCCAACACAATTTATATTAACTCGAACCGACATTTGTTTTATTGTTCAAGCTTTGTTTGCATCTTAACAAAAAAGTTTAACTAAATCACAGGTCTTGAAGTGGTTTTATCAAGTAAGGAATATGAGGTTATACGTCTTCTGTTTCTTATGGCCACACGGCAATTCGGAGGCAACGGAAAATGGACCTCCTTTATCATAATTTTTACACTATGAAATGAAGGAAATCTATTTACAACAGCCTTTTCAAGTCTCTCCAGCACTATAACATAACATTTCCAGGGAATTAGGGAACGATTTCAAAATTTCCTGGTATTCTGAAATCTCTAGTTAAATGGTATTGTTATTTGCCAATCCATATTTTGATTAGACCTTACATTCTGTTTAACAAAATTATTACACAGAAAATGACATCATTATTACAACACAATAACGTTGTTTTGTAAATGTTTGTGTCTTTAAATAGACGAAGCATTTACGTATTTATTTGAGAGTCAATTCTTAATTTAAGCAATTGGGCCGTATGCTCTTTACTTTCGTCAGCATCCGATCCAAAACATGTCAAGTATCTTCCAATGGCCTCGCATCATAGTGAGCTAAAAGCTATTTAACATCATTTTTCGAGGACAACATTTTTCGCAAGATTGAAGCCATCTAAATCAACTTAGTTGTTCTCTCCTCGTTTTCCTCAACCAGCCGTGTTTACATCTTTATTAAATAAGTGTTAATCTCTTAATCTTCAAAATTTGTCACTAATTTATCGTGTATCAGTAAATTCGATCCAGTCTCTAGAAGCTCAACAGTATTTTATTATAAAACATATCTGTGACATTTTGCCTGAATACATCGTTCAACATTTTAGGTTCATATTATGGGCAGGAATTTCACATAAAATTCTGAAACTGCGAATGTAAGAAATGGCCGAAGTTCCAGGAAAAAGTCGAGACAGGAATAGCAAATGAAAAACACTTTAGAACAAACGTAATTTAATGTACATAATGCAATATTTGAAAGATATGTAGGAATTTGATTATAGTTATATTTTTAATGTAATTATTTGTATTTTAGGGCTCATAGATAATAATTCTTCACTCTCTGCCCACATTACTTGTGGGACTAATCAAGTAGAGTGAAAAATCTGATTACGATTAGAAATTTTGTTTTAATAAACAGGGAAAAATATCTGCTATTTATGGTAAAAATAAGCATAAATGCTGTGCAGCGCGCTTGTAGCAAACACAGTTACAACAAAAGATTTTTGCGGTCCCGCATCCATTTTTAGCAACAAATTGCTACGTTTATAGCGAACAATATAAAGCATCTTGGACGAAATAATTTAATATTATCTGCTGGGGTCAGACAACAACTATCTGAAGCAAGATATCACGAAGAGATGAAATTACAAAATTTGTTAGAGTTTCTTTGTTTGCGATCGAACAATGTAAAACTTAAAGTAGTGAACCTTCGGGGACATTGATGCTGAAAAAGGACTATTCGCTGCCAATGAATATATGCCTAATGCGGCTTGTTAGCCTCTCATCGCAATTTTTGATCAATATTTTGCCCATGATATTTTAACGTTACAAGACACAGTTTTTATGGTCACCTAACAACTATTTCGGGTTTTCCCTACTCCTGATATCTGGTAAATTGATAAAAGTTTTAAACACATTAGAAATATTTTTTAATCCATTGAAAAATTGCACGACGGATGTAACAAACTTCGGTTATAATGAACTAAAATGTCCGAACCTTTCAAGTTCACTATAACCCTGTTCGATTGCATTTCCGGTTTGTTCTACGTAAACACTAAGTCAACTATTAATTTGCTCCATTATAAGATTTTCGCTAGGCATCGATGAAAAAGGAACTTTTTGTCTTGCTGAGAATGTTGACGCTTTCAGCAATGAGATAGGGAAAGCAATATTTTGGTTTCTATTCATTGCTATTTATTACCATATCTATTGAGGTAAGAAGTATACATTTACTTAATGTACAGGGTGTCCGTCGGAAAGGTATACTATTTTGTTTTGCCGCCATTTTGGTAAACATTAGTCTTGACAGTTCATATTTGGCATTCGTGAAGTAGAGACGTGGCAAATTTATTATAGAAAAATATTCGATAAACTAACGTGTTTTAATCGTTAAAACATTTTATCAAAATCAATCATCGATTACTGTGACAGTGAGAAAGTTACGTGTAATTTTTGAGAGAAACAACATGCCAACAAGACGCACTATTTATCGTGTAGTGAATGATTTTGAAGAAAGAAGGTCTGGAACTGATAGGGCCAAGCATGGACCACGACGTACTGCAAGATCGGCTGAAAACATTACTGCTGCTCAAGAAAGTGTTCAAAACAATCCATCAACCTCAATTTGACGCCGTGCTCAGCAGCTTGGTCTTCAAAGAACAACTTTGGCCACAATTTTGCACAAGGATTTGCATTTGTTTGCATTTAAGACTCAGTTGACACAAGAGATTCTTCCCCAAGACCATTTAAGCCGCCGTACATATGCCAATAGGATGTTACAGCTCGCCCATGACAATCCCGATTTTCATGAAAACATTACAGTGAGTGACGAGGCACATTTTCATTTCTGGGCACTGGAAACCCCTCAAATTATTCATCAGCCACCTTTGCGTCTATTAAAAGTGACAGTTTGATGTGCAATTTGGTCAGGAGGATTCATTGTAACTGTCAATAGGGAGCGATATCGTGATATGATTGAAAACTTTTTAACGCCACAACTGCATACTTTGGGCTCGATTAGCATGTGGTATCAACAAGACGATGCCACATCGCATACAGCCAGGATTACAATGGAGTTACTGCGAGATCTCTTTACACAACAAGTTATTTCAAGAAATGTTGATGTTGATTGGCCTCCACTGTGCTCCGAATTTCTTTTTGTGGGAATATCTGAAAAGCAAGGTTTATGCAAACAAATCAGGAACGCTTGAGCAACTCAAACAAAATATTAGTGGGGAAATTAATGTAATACCACGTGAAATGTGTGAGAATGTAATGAAAAATGTGCTTAAAAGTGCTTGCATTTGTGAGGCTAACAGAGGCGGACATTTGTCTGATATTGTATTCCATACATAATTGCCGATATTAAATAAAACATTTATCAAAATTATCTCAAAAATCCATTCTCTTTCATATAATCAAAAATTATAAACAAACAAAGTATTACACCTACCCGACGGACGCCCTGCAAATGACGAACATTCTAACACCGAATATATACAACGAAATGATGAACTCCATTTTGGAGTCTTGAAACAGTACTCCCTAACAGATTTTCCGGTGGTTTGTCGTACTTGGAAAGTATAACGCTGGGGAATAAAATATTATTTTTTCTGTGATGCAGTAGAAACGTTAATTGTTTTTTTTTTTTTTTTTTTTTTTGTGGTAATCGCCGTATAAACATGTGAAAAATATTCCCTATTTTCTTGGGTCAGCCTATTTAGTTGTACGACTAAATTTCGACCAGCTGTTGTTCCTGACATCCATTGCTGACCTACGTTGTCGAGATCTGTTGTACATTTTGGGAAATTATGCCTTTAAAAATGACCCAACATTGCAAATCGTAAAGTTTAACTTTTTTAGAAAGCTATCTCCTGCTGAAGGCTTATAATCGACCGTAATTTGTGTGTATTTAACACCGAGACTTATAAGATTCTATTACAATGAGATTTATGAGATAAAAACAAATTCTTTACATGTCATTAATGGCATAAAGGAGAGCTTCTTCACATTCATATTCAGTGAGCTTATACTCGTAGGCATTCTATTTAGTAGGAGCCACATTTCTTATAGTAAATGCGCTTCGAAACTTGAATGCAATATCTAATGATGAGATCAGTATGATTGAGCGAATTACTTAAAATAAACGTATGAAAGCGAGGAATCTCATTGCATCGAAATATAATTGTTAGACGTGAACTTATACACGGCTTGTGAGATTGACTTATTTAAATGCAGCAGATGTACGCAACAATTTAGCAATGGATTAATGGATTAATTTTCCGTACAAAAGAATTTAGAACGTTGTTGGAATAAGCTTTGGATTACAAATACAGAATCGGGTGATGCTATCATAGTAAAATATATCTATATGTTCTCATAGGAAAACATTGTGTTCGGAAAACGACCGACCGCGATTGGGTTTATTCAGTTTTCTATTTCAGCGTAAGAGAAAAATGCACGCCTTAGGTATTCAAATAGATTATTCAATCTTCGTGTGGTCGCAAGAAGTAGTTTAAATAAATCAACTTCGCTTGCCCGGAGTTTTTGTTATACTCACATACTATAATCATTTGATAAAGGACTCACCTACCTTCAAGAACAGCTGAAATGTTGTTGCATAGAGTTGTGGAAATTGCAGCTTTGACAGAGCATGCTGTGTGTCTAGAGATATTCTGGAGATGTTTGAGATCGAAAATTTATAAAAAGTAGTGAGCTACTTACTTAAACTATAATATTATCTATTATATGCCTCATATACAGAAAAATATTTTTCTATTCAAATGTTCTAATTCATCGCACCAAGTTGTCGTATTGTGCCATAAGCCAGAATTCTGCGCTATATAGCAAGATAGATAGCACTGGTTTCCAGTTCGGCTGAATTTCTATTCATCAATAGCGAGCTTTATCTTTAAATCGCTTGCTTATCCCATAATGACACCTATTTGTACTCGTAAGTAATACTTTTTTCAATTTCTGCGCTGGCATCATTTATTTTGTTAACGGCAGAGAAAGGTGTTACAATTACAGTTACCCTGGAACTCCTTGCTAATCGAAATAAATAATTCTGTTTTGCCTTCGTTTATTACTAAGTCCACTTTCGCTGACTTTTTCTTAATGTTTGATAACACCGCAGTATTATCCTGCAGTTTCCGACCAATGGTGCCAGCATCATGAGCATGAAAAAGATAGCATTAGTTAAAAATTGTGTCAGTTGTATTTATTGCTACTTTCCGCATTATCCTCTTCATAACTATGTTGAACAGATTGTTTGCTCAATCTCGTGCGTATCTTAACTGCAACCCGTTAGTTATTGAAGTTTGTGTTATCACCACGTAACACACATACGTACATTGCATTGTACCGACCGGGTTAATGCCACCTTCCCTTCCTATTTTGACATTAACATCTTTCAGAAGAATTTTTATATCGATACCAGGGCAGCAGTCGTAAATTTCTTCTAAGCACTCATAAATTGTACTCGTATCATTGTCTTGTCGTCTTTGTATTCTGTCGGGGCGTGGGCTCAAAACGGCGTTGTAACAAAATATTGTCGCTGCTAACTAGGTTAAACCTTGGGACAAAGGGCCTAATTACCCAATTTCCGCTTGTTTAAAGTCAGTCTGCGTACTGCTTGTAGGTTTGGTAACGCAAAACGCAATTCTTCTGAGTGTTGTGTATATTGAACAGCCGATTACGAGAATGCCAATTGTTATTTTCGTTATGACTATAAAAACAATGTCAAACTTTTGATTCTTAGATCTTATTTTTGACCTCTTACCGGCGCAAATGGATGACAAGAAAAATTTGTATTTTCATATTAAATGAATAATTTTTTGTTGAGTTCAAAAGATGATGTTCTTTGGGTTTTGCTCCACCTCTTTGGTCCAGAAATCCATAATAAAATATATTCTGAGTTATTTTGAAAGAAAGGCAATGCCAATAAAAATGTATCATTGTTTCTTTATCAATTTTGAAAATGCCATTATTGCATGCTTTCAATTTATTTACTACTACCAAATATACGAGTAGACCATTCTATTTCATCTATTCTTTCAGATTGTTGTGTGACGAACTTGTTGAAATCGGCCGGCAGCATATCAATCTGTCATACATTTTTTAACGCCAACTATGTTTCCTTTCTTGTACGAAACATAGTTCAAGTCGGTTCAGAAATATCGTGTTCAGACAACTTTGTCCGAAAAATAGTCTTGCTCAATTGGAGATGCGACTTATAGTATATTATTATACATTACAAAAAATTCTGTTCCTGATCGATGTGTGGTTTAAACCAAGTGCCATAGCGCGGATATGATGGAACAGATATCTTAAGAATTTGAAGTAATTTGAAACTTTGTTGTACATTAAGAAAATACACTGGAAACTTAGAAATATTAGTGATAAAAATTTCGCAAAATGAAAGAAACTTTGATCTGAGTTTTATGGTGATTTTATAATTATCTAACACAAATAATCTAGCTTGGTCTGGAATTACACGATCTCACTGGTACAAAGTTCCATAGTCCATAGTTCCAAGTCCATATATATATTTTATAGGAATAGGAAATTCAATCGGCGGTAGAGATCTAAAAGTATTCCCGAAAGTAGTTTTGACATTCCCATAACATTATTGTGGCAATAGACATTTATTTTACAAATATTTCCGGATTCCAGATGTAGCAAACTAAGAGCAACATAAACGGAAGTTTACATTTCATGGAGAGGAATTAGTTGTTGCAATCCCCTCGTATCAGTTAGACCAGAGCAATCGTTATAATATGGTCGCAAATATGGAAGAATGGTTAAAAGAAATCTGTACCTATAATTAGTTCTTGTACACAAAATAACGGACTAAATATTGACATAACAGATCCTGAAAATATTATACATAACTTCTCTACAAATTTATTGAAAATAAGTATTCGTTAAAGAATCTCAGTTAGTATGCGACTTGCATCACAGATACTATGAGGTGATATGTTGAGGTAGCGCCTAACATCCCTATTGAAATATTGAACTATTATCATCGGCAGTTTTATCCACGAGCGTTTAAAGTGCCAGCCCCGCGCATTTTCCAATTTTCCAAAAAATGTAATTTTTCTTCATTGCATTTGCAGTTTGAATTTTGCCAATGGAGACAAAACAGCTGTTCTACTCTTGTAAACTGTACAAAGCTTACTTGATATCGGACTTAGTGATCAAACACAAAAAAAGGGTAATTGTGAAGAATTTGCAACATTTTTATTTTAAATATTGTGACACTAAATAGATAGTATGGGCCACGACATTAGTAACGTTTGTGAAATTTATTACAGCAAATATATCTTCACGTAACGAAATCCTTGTTACGGCTTTGGTAGTAAATATTACGGTTTTTAAGTCGTGTTCTTCTCTGTCCAGTCAGTCGCATTTTCTTCATGGCGGTTTGCCAGCCCTATTTTAATCACACGCCGTTTCCCCTTTATCATTTACTCTTAAATTTTCATTATAAAATAAATTTATTGAAGATGTCTGATTATCAGGCCAGTAATACTTGGTGAAATCGATCAATGCAGATCGAAAAATTACTATGCGGGCTCTCAGATATTTAAAATAACAGAAAAATTTACCAAAAGTAGAAGAACAGTATTAAAAGCACTAGCAACTGATATGATGTAGTTCCAGAAGGGTTAAGTGATAGTATGCACTAGACTGTGGCCCAGTTTGCCATGATTTATATCTTATATTTGCAACACTGGATACCATGAAATCGTTCTTTAGGGAATTTTCTAGGGACCAAGCTTAGAAAAATTATAGTTTGTAGTAAAAATATTATAAAAACAAACTGAGATCATATTCTAAACTTATTATCAGTACTTTAAAACAAAATCCGGATTTAAAATATTACTCCAATTTAATACTATGTTAGAGCCCAGACACTTCCACTTTCAGTCTACGAAATTACGTCAAAACTCGCGCTTCAGCGTTGAAGAGAGAAATAATTATGAACATGAAGTTTGTTACATATTTTGTTGATCAATTAACATCGTCGTTTAACACCAATCATAGACATTTGAGATCTGAGAACAGCTTTTAAGGTCTCCGAGATATCACTTCATTAATACTCTATGCTGAGTGTGCATTTGTTTATGGTCAATATCTTATATTGTAAATTGTGGTCATCTGTAAAAAATATTGAACCAAGAGAACCAAATTTATTATTATATACTACATATTATATTATTTATTGTTATTATATTATACCGATTGAGTCAGAGTCAATTTCCGATTATTTTCGTGAGTTTAACAACTTCCCTTTTTTAAGGCACAGCTTAACATATAGAAGTATTGTCGCGTATTGTGTAGATTAGGAAAAAAACCTGTCAATCGAAGCGAACACCCGGTAAATCCGGGTTGTTCTGTTTAATTTTGGAATACTCTAGTTGCAGTTATATAAGTATTAGATTGGCAGGGAAGTAATTTTGGTTTTGTTTTATTTTTGAAATGCTTTAGCTCAGCTGATTAAATTGTATGTTCTGCCATTATACACCTAACATTTCAAACTTCACTTTGTTATATGAATATGGAGGCACAAAAGCAGCACTTTCACGTTATTTTCCTCATTTATTTTTGGAAAAGCAAAACAGCCACGGAAGCACACCGGGATATTTGTGATGTATATGATTTGAATACCGTGACACAAGGCATGTGCCAAAATTAGCTCGCAAAAATCCGTTTCGATATCTTCACGCTCAAAGATAATCAAAGAAGTTATCGTTACGGATCATATCGTTCCTCTCTCTATTCGAGAAGTCGCAGAGAAACTTAAGGTGACGCACATGACTATTGAAACCCATTTAAAATCGCTTGGACTTGTCGAAAAGCTCGATATTTGGAATTCGCACGAGCTAAAGGAAATTCACTTAACAAAACAGATGAGC
The DNA here is from genome assembly GCA_019455685.1 of Philornis downsi. NCBI lineage: Eukaryota > Metazoa > Arthropoda > Insecta > Diptera > Muscidae > Philornis > Philornis downsi. The sequence continues at coordinate 421,527 of JAHXMU010000172.1, forward strand.
ATTTGCTGTTTATTGCTTAAACTGGGATGAAAAATATCAACCGAATAATATTCTGGTAAAAAAAAGAAAAACTGGTAAAACGCAAAGACGTGATTTTTCACAAATATGAGAGGCTTCGCACATATTTGCAGGCTCAGCAAATACAAGAACTTGGATGGAAGATGACCTACATCAGTCCTGTAGTCCTGATCTGGTACCTTCAGATTTTCATTAATTCTGGAGTCTGCAACATTTTTGAGTGCAAAATTCTTCAATACAAATGAGGACCTAAAAACCGAGTTTTCCAATATTTTCCTAGAAAGAATCAATCATTCTTCCAACCTGGAATCAAAAAATACCCTGAGCAATAGCAGAGGGCACTGAACATAATGACACTTTCATTGTAGATCAAAGTTAATCATCTAAATAAAAAATCTGTTTAAAAAATTTGGAACCACTACTATTGGAATGAATATATTTCGCTTTGATTTTAAATCAACGGTATTAAAAATTATAAAGTTCTTTTAGACCCATAATAACTTACTCTCCTGCTAATTAATAGATATACGATATACTTTAATCATATTTCCATATTTTTATATTTTTAAATATCTTTTAACATCTTGCAACAACATCGTTGCTACGGTTCTCTGAAAGTAATTATATTTTATATTACAGTATGGATGCGTACCGTCTTACTGCGTACAAGTCGTGCCGCCGAACGATCCGTCGTGTATTGAAGCAATTAGAATGTAATAGTAGTTTAAACCAAAATTTAGTGGTGTCAAATGGTTCCATTTGACCAATTCATGGACATGTCAGGCATTAGCTTAGTTAACAAATGTATTGGTAGCCATTAGAATTAAGGTTTAGTGACTGTTGTGAGTGATCTGAGCGGAAATAAAAATTGGATTGCCCTGTTTACAGTACATCTCTCTTAAAACCAATAATATGCTACAATAGTGATTGTTAAGTAAGATCGCTACCGACCACGACTAGATGGCTTTATTCAAATAAGCCCTGGGAGCCGTGAAGCGTTGTCATTTCCTCGAAATGGGGGATTGCGTTTTACAGCCACACTTTGGAATTTCGTAGACAGTTTCAGGCGACATTAGCCCACAAAGTGAATAACTCCGTCATCTTTTATTAATTTTTTGTTCCTATGCTTAATCCTTACACTGTTTCTGCTGCTATCATTCGATCAAACGGTGGAAATGTAATTTGTCTCCAGATGCACCAAAACTTCAGTTGCGTTGTTTGCTCCTGGCGATTTAATGATTTTTTATTACCGATCGCAAACACTTGCACGTAAACGTTCGATTACTGATTTCTATTGTCTTTGAATGCGCCTTGCGAAAACAATCAAACGAATATTGCACACATTTCGAATTGAACCCGTCACTGATTATGCACTGCACACTATTTGGCGGCGATACTCTTCCGTTTGCTTAGCGCCACTATATCCATTAGAAGCGTCCCTTATGTCACTGAGCAAGTGGCCGCGATGGTACTGAGCGTTTCATGCGGTACAATCAAGTGTGAAACACAAAATGAATTCGCTGCTCACAGGGAATGTTTAACGGGCTGAGCACTACGTTAACTGACACCGCTGGTGTAAGTGTGGCAAAGCGTAGCCGAGGCAAGAGCCTTACCATGTCGTACGAGTATCGTGCGAATAAACACCCCTGCCGTGTAGAGTTAGACAGACGCCTGAAAGTGTTCCATTCTAGTCACTTTGGTCTAGTGGTGGAACCGCGGAAAAGATTTGTTTGGTTAACTTGCGCTATGTGTAGGTATTTGTTGAACGCACACAAACACCGTGTAACTGAGCGTGTCGAAGGATGAGATACATTCGTTGTACGAATGGCCGTTTCGGTTTGTTTGTTTTTGCTTGCTCAGTGTTGGATGAATGTCGCTGTATTGCCGAGAAGGGAGGCATTTAGCCATTGCTAGTATCTGCCACACACCAGTTATCTATCTGAAGTTATGTTATCGCCAGTTCACACGTACAATTCCATACATCCGAGCCGTACACATGTTCAGCGATGTGCATGCACACAGGTATCGAACATATTGTTTGGGCATACATGTGAGAATCGGAGTAACACGTGCTTTTATACGCTGGCGATAATCGATAAAGGCTTGTGAGTCGGACATCCTAAAAGTCGTCGGGGTCACTTTTCACCCGGCACTGAATTGTGAGTTTTGAAGTTTTCTGGCGTGCTGTGACGAACACTTTCGTTTGAAAGTTGTTCCCGCCAAAATATCAGGCGCATGTCCGTGACCAACTCTACACACTGGAGAGATGTGTGCGTCGCAGGTGTTGTGGAGGGAGGCGGTGGTGTTAGCTTCGCCAACCACTGCTGTCACAAGGGGCGGGTGGGCGCCTGGCTAGACAAATAACAAAAACCGCACAATAAAATCAAAGGAAATCCCCCTTTACAATAAAATCTTAACAAATGAAAATGGCAGTTGTTTGGGAATTCGCATTCTTCCACAATACGCTCCCCACACGTTCAATTTCAATCCCCATGTTTGCGTATGCGCATGCACTCGATTCCAGGGCAATTTGGCCAATAGCGTACACAAAGGCAGCGAAGCAGTTAAATTGCTCAAAATGCCATTTAAACATGGGTGTCCCATTGTGTCGTTGTATGCCAAGTCAAATTTGTATCGGATGTGTCTCGTGTGGAAGCTGCTAGGGACCGATTGCCGTGAAGCAAACGAACGGTGCCTTGGCGTCTTCAATTTCGTTGCAGTTTCAATCAAAACAATGCATTTGCACAAAGTATTCAGCTTATTAACTTGTTGATGGCAATCTAACCATTAACCTTTAACCACTGCAATCATGAGACGCCGTATCTCGTCCCCTCTCCCACCCCTCGCCCCTTTAGCCACTAGCAATTATATTCGCATCGCATATCGGAATGATCTCGTTCGCTTGCTGCCAGGACTGTATAGAGTGCACTGGTCACACTTTACGTTCATGAATGCAGTTGCTGGACACTATCCTTATGGATTTTAACTTTGTTTGTTTGTTTGTTTGTCTGGTTTTCTGTTTTCCTTTTGCGGCGGTTATCGTGCATCCTGATACACAATCACAGTCACATCCGCACTTGTCTGTAAGGACGAAGTGGGCATGAGTTTGCATAGAAATATACGTACGTACCTATGGGTGTAGGTATGAATGCGGATGTTTTCAGGATTTAATGGCCATTATCTGCGAATGAAATTATGCCAACATTATGATTGTTAGTTTACGAAAGGCAAGCCAAGTGCTCGCTTTGGGAAGTCACATAAAAGCCATTTAGCTAATGCCAAAATTTATTGTTTGAAAATAAGTCCATATTTCAGGCTTTGTTGAAAATTTGTGAACACACAACGTCAGCATTATAAAATGCTCTTCGGAGGTTCTAAGCAAGCTATTTTTAATTGAGCCCCACCAACCCCTCAACAGTTTGTAAGACATACATACGAGTTCATATTTACCTATGTAGGCACTCGTTTCGAAATTATTGTCAGTTGGAAAATATAACTCATGCTAATTTCAACAAAGAGCCGCTCGTTTTGACTCCTGTCTTTGTGTTCGGAGAATTAGTTATCGCTTAATGTTAGTAAAATCACCGAAGCAACTGATATCTGATTTTGAGCCACGACAAAATAAAATTTGAATGTCCTCTTTCAAACTTAAAAAATTCTATTAGCCTTTTTTTTGCGATGAATCTTAAAAGTTATTATAGGAGTCAAGAACCACCGGTATTTAATTTCATATGTCTTTTGAACCCTAAGAAAGCGTCAGCATTTTCTTTCAAATACAGTTTAAAAAAACAAATTGCCTTACATCCCATGAATGGGACATGGGAGAGTTTCCTACATTCAGTGGGTTTATACGCGTTCTACTTTTAGATTCACCCAAATATATCAATGAAAGTTATTTTTAACAAAAAATCATTCTTAACAATAACCAGCTTCTGGATCAGAATAATGTGAAATAAAGTAAAAAGTAGATGCCAGATCATCGAATAGTAATGTTTATACGCGGTTTTCATTTGAATGACTAATACGAAATTTAGGTTATATAATTATTTTGAAAATGAATTCAAAGGACATGCGAAAATTGAACACAGTCGATCATTATAAGATTCATTGTACAGTAAATTTGTAGAACATTTGTACGCTCTAAATATCCATCTTAGGACTCTTTTTTGGAAACTCTTACAAAATGGTAAAAAGGACGTCTTAAACTTTGGAATAGATCATTCACATGTTCGCTTTAACTATACTCCCTTAGAGTAGTTAAGTATTAAATAAATCAGCTACCGCAAAAATTTGTTGTGCATGAAGTATAGTTGCGAAATAAAAAATACGCTTTTATTATGATATTTTATTGTCATGATTATTATTTTGTCTAAAGCTCTAAGAACTCCATTTCGAAATTTTAAATTTAGAAACGGTATTGGTAACAAATATAACTATTTTTGATCAGATAATAAAACAATTATTTGTAAAATTTAAGAGACATATTTTAATTTAAGACATCTGCAATCCACATGATCATAAGTTTTTATAAATTTTGAGGGAAGCAGAAGTTAGAAATTTTAAAATGATTCCAGTAATTAACAATTTATCTTCTTTGTCGTTGAATACTCGTATGCCGCCAGAAACAAAATATTTTCTTGTTAAAAGGTCAAACAAATCAACGTTTTGGGGCACTATAATCATAGTAAATATATCGATTTTGGATTTAAGTTTTATATTTTCTTTTAATAAAAGAGAATTTATAGACTTTATAAATCAATAATCGTTATAACTGGAAAGGGTGAGTACGAACCGTATCGAAATTATATAATTGTGAAGGAGCACAGTTCTCTCGAGCATTGGCGACGAGGTTCTCCACCCAATCCTGTACACGGGTTGTGGTGGTAAACGGTTTTTTTTTTACTTTAATCACTAATGCTGCCTGGAATATTTCTAACTTGTTTTTTCTAACTGTTATTCACTGTTACTCTCTTTGCATAATTTCCCAAGCAGCTCTCGACTTCCGACCTTCGGTAATGCCCTGGTAATGCCACCGCACATCCGTCTGATGGTCGCTAAAGTGAGAAGGCGGCTTGTTGAGAAACCTTAATGGTATCCTAGCACCGCTGCGGTTTAGGCCAGTAGGTAACATCTGTTACTGAAACTCAACCTACACCAGCCTTGTGGTCGTTTGCAGTCCCAACACTAGGATCGGATGCAATGGGCTGATAAGCCACTCATCTTAAAAGAAATCATCATGGAAACACCATGAAAAATTAAGAAAAAGACTACCCAATTTTTGACAACCCCGGAAAATTTTTAGGGAACATGATTTTTTTCTTTCTTTTTTTTTCTCTTTATTGCTTTGAATATTGATAGTTATAAAACAACATTTTAATAATTTAAACCAAAACAAATTAGTATCAGTTTAAAGCCTCAGCGCCTTGTGGACTTTATAGAGACGAGTTAACAATACTGCGAATATTACATTATTTACAATATTTTAAGATGAAAGAGGAAAAAAAGAAAATATGTATATATATTTAGAATGGAAATTACTTCTAAATTCATTTTCTAAATCAGAAGTTCTTCTACGTTGTGTAACAAATAAGTTTTAAGCAAAGTTTTAAACGAAGAAGTTCTCGTTTCAGCCTTTAAATAAGGAGGTAAATGATCAAATTCATGACTTCCTGAAAATTGTATTCGTTGTGTCGTGGTTTCAAACAAATGCTTTATTACGCTTATATTGCTACTATTTCTTGTATTGAAACTGGTGAACTTTATAGTATGATGGCCTATACTATGAACGCATTTAAAAACGTATAATAAAAGCTGCAGTTTATAGATTCCGCATATTGGCAAAATTGTCGGAAAAACATCTTTATATAAGGAAACAGTCGAAAATGTCATAGGAAGATTTGCCACTATTTTCAATGCCTTTGACTGAACCTTTTGCAAAGATTTTAAATCTCCACTTTTCCTATATCCGTATACAACAGTCAAATAATTCAAATTGCTTTAGATCAACGCCTTATAAACCAATAATCTAGTATTTCGGTCAAACTTATTCTTGAATTTATATAACAATCCGAGAGCTTGCGCTGACTTCATTTTCAAGTGTTGAATGTGACGATCCCAAGAAAGGCTACTTTGAAGGTATAAGCCTAAGTATTTTATAATATTGACTTCTCCGATTTCTTTGCCATCGACATGGGCAACTAAGTTCCTGCTATGAACATTATATGGCCTAAAACGTATAAGATTTGTTTTATCAGGATTTCAAAATAATTTATTTATTCGTTCAAATTCTGATATGAGAGAAAAATCACTTTATATATATATATATCAGATATATATCGTCAGCATATATGAATAGCTTGCCTGTAAACCCAAGGTTTATGATGTCATTTGTAAATATTTTAAATAAAAGATGTCCAAAAACACTACCTTGTGGCACACCATGTTCAGCATGACCCAAGTCACTGTTATGATCACCTATGCTGACATACTGCCTTCGGTTATGCAAATAATTTGCGATAAGTGACAGCTCTCTCCCACAAACTCCATAATATTTCAATTTTTGAACTAATATTTCGTGATCAATAAGATCAAATGCTTTGGAAAAATCATAAAAACTATATGGATATGCAGAGAACCCTCTGGTCCGATGAAAAGTGTCGCATAGTATCTGACTTTTTAGGCGAAAGAAACGCTTGTGGAAAGAGCGGGAGAGTGGGGACATAGAAAAATACAGGGTAGGAGTGAGATTGTACCAAAAGATCAGTAGTCAGAGGTATGGAATAGGGCTTCCTTCCTGTAATGGCAGTGATGGAAATGTGGTCACAGATACGCAGAGTGTGTTGCAAATGTGTGATATGTGAAAGGTTAAAGCATATTTTAGCTGCTGTGATTCGGGCTTACGAGTGTGGCTCTTTACGTCATAATATATTCCGTAATATATGTATATGAAAATTGTAAAAGTGTATTTTTTTATAAGCAGCTACTCTTTCAAAAGATTGTTTCAACTTTTTACTATTTTACTTCAATGATAAAATTGTAACCCACAAAAAAAAAACCTAATTTCACAACTTTACAAATTCATTATCAGACATATTGTGACGTAAAATTATCCGTTATTGATATTTCAATGTTGAAAAACATGAGGAGACATTGTTTCAAGGAATTTTTACCTTGCGAAGAGAATATAGTACGAAATGTTATAGAAAATATGATTTTAACATGATCAGTTTCCGCCAACCTATTTAGTTTTTGGAAACAATCACGTTCTTCAGAACAAACATGAACTGCGTCCGATCAGGGCAGTCAAGTAACGCTTCCTGGAAGCAAGAGATGAATTATAGCGTATTCAAACCCTATATAGACTATTCAGATCGATACTCTTTCCAGAAAGTGTCTACTGACAAAAGCTTGATTTACAGCGCTTTAAGTAACACTACTTTCTCCTTTTTGTATACAATAAAAACCAAAAGCGAAGAAACGAACTTTGTTGAAAGCAGCCATTTGTCTGATTGAAACTAACTGCAGCAGATGTTTAAAGGAGGTTTTGAAAATTACTCTTGAGAATCCAAACGGTGGAGTTGTAAGAAATATCTCCAAATGGGTACCGTGTTTGTTAAAAATGTAGCAAAAACATTAACTTGCGTCGTATTCAAAGTTGCTAATAAAAAGGATTTATCATGTGGATGTGGCAATGGATAAAATATTATTCTACCACTACCTATATATTTCTAGACCGAACCGACAATGCGTCAAGTGAAAGGGACCTAGCGAATGAGTACAAAGCAACTAAAAACGCAACTGTTGCCTGGTAGGTTTATGGCCCCCTTAATTTATAATGTGCATCTATCGATCACCTTGAGAAAGGAAGAGTACTAAATAGCGTATATTAAATGACTATTTTGGAGCTTTTGAGCGATGGATTCAGGAAAAACTCCTCTAAATGGAAAGAACGAAATGTTCTTTCACAAAGTTGAGGCAAAATGTGGCACATGTTGATGTTTACAATGGCAAAATTGTACCTATAGTACTCTTTAAAGAGGTTATGTTTTCTGAAACTGTTGATCAACCTGGGAAGTTATTGATCGATGCGCTGCTGTCTTATTTCTGAAACTTCCTGAGATATATTTTTTGATCTAGACAGACAAAACAATTAGCTCGCAACATTTTTTTTTTTTTTTTTTTTTTTGACCAAGTGGTAGTTGATATTTATCGACTCTTTAGACCAATTTTGTTATGACGACGTGTTACAAATTTGGTCTATTTTGAAAATTTCTCATTTCGTCAATCTGAAATATTTAGCTAAATTTATATGAAATTAACCTTTGCCGTTTGCCAAAAGCTTTTCTGATAGATCATTGTGTACAGATTCCAATAGTTCTCACAAATTTCAAATTAGCTCTCGCCATCGATCGAAAAATTGAACAAAATATAAATATAATATATGCAAATGAAATATTTGGGCTGCAAATTAAATATTCCTATAAGTTTAATATAAGCTCTGATTTGATGATTTCAAAAGGGATATAACAAATTATTTTAACGTGACATTTTTTAACAGCTCTCAAAATGAAAATTTTTTCCGGGAACTCGGTTGAACTGAACGCCTGTACTGCTATTTCAATATTTCTTTGCATTATATCTCGAAAACTATGAATGATGTAAATAACTGAATTACTATAATAACCGTCATTCCAAAAGCGTTATCGGCAAAAATTATTGAAAAAATAGTTTTTTTCCGACAAAGTGATATCTCGATAACTAGTGCCTATGAAGAAAAACTATTTCTAATTTAAAGATCACCATAACTGGGGCATTGGTCTCAAATCTCCCCTGCTTTGCCGCCTTGGTCACTTTTTTTCATTGGGAAAATAACTGAAAGTCATTAAAATAGTTTTTTTTCGGATATTTGAATAGCCTAGTAGGTTATACGATCACGCCTGGTACGAAAGGTGGAGGAAAATTCACTTTACAAAGCGATATTTATCTCCACAGCGATATAATTAACTAACTTTCCGAGGTAAAGTTCCTTTTGCTCTCTGACAGTGTCCTCAAAAATTATGGGTTTAATGTCAAAATGATAGGTATATCTTTATTTATATTTCAGGAATAGTTTATAAATTTCATTCTTGCATAATTATTTATTTTTTTAACGAATAAAACACATAAACCATTAGTTTTTCCCATTAAACCGAGGAATTTATTTCTCCCCTGTGGCATAAACATATTCCATTTCCTCCTGAAACATTTATTCTTATATTCTACTAATAAATCTGCAGTTAGACCCAACATGTCACACATTTTTATTTTCTTATTTATACCGTTCTAATGTTTGGTCTGATTACGAAAGGCTTGGTCGGTTTTTAAGGATCATATGGCATTTTTACATTCGCAATTTAATATTTTTCCCAGATTGTATTTCTTTCTATAATAATAGCGTATGTTACAAATATGATTTTCAGTTATCAGATAATTCATTCATGCTGGCGTACAAAACCCCTAAAACAGCGCTTTTTCGGAAATTCAATCGCAAATGTCGTAGAAATATGACTTGGTGGTAATTTTTTGAAGTCGAATTTAGATTCCGTAGCAAAACCAATATCGTTTCATATACTTTAGTACGAAAGAATGGTAGTAATCGATTAGTTATTTCTTTGTGTGGTTAATACTGTATTGGGATATACCTGCACAGGAATATATTTCATTCTCATATACCCAATCTATATCCGAAATTAGTGCCATTAGATAGGATATATCGATTTTCGCAATTTTAGTTTTTCTTCTACTGTTTCGACTTCGCACTGTAGCTTCGTTTCTAGCCAATCAGATCCACTTTTCATACCCTATAGCACGTTTGATGCTTTGGATACTGGCTTAGTGCTGCTGAGTTTAACACTAACAGAGCAAGTTGTCAAACTGTCAAAATATTTTTGTTCAGTATTGTTTGATCTTTCATCACGGGAAGACTTAGACCGCTTGAAGCCCGACATTTCGTTCCAAAAAGATGGCGCTACTTGACACACATGTTTCGCGCCAATACAATTTCTGCTTTGGGGCTACATAAGTTGAAAATCTGCGCGGATAAGCCAACTAAGATTGAGAATTTGGAAACTGACATTACTCAGGTCAGTCGAAATGCTCGAAAGCTCGAAAGGAACTTGGAAGAAACTGCGCTGGTCCTAATTACAGCCAACATTCGAAAGAAATCATTTTTTAAAAATATATGTGTGGGATGGTTTTCTACACGATAATAAATATTATCTGAAAAAATGGATTTTACATCCTTATTTCTTTTTGAAAAAGTACCTATAAATGAACCACCCTATAAAAAAGTGTATACCAATTGACTTATATTAACATATACCTATATAATCTGCTCATTACAAGAATCCCATCGGCAATGGTCAACATCAGCCTTTGTTTTGATGTAGTTTTATTCCTTTGACAACGTGAAGGCCTGATATGTGAGAGATACGACTAAGGTTGAATGACACGATTTCCGTAGAGCCATAGTTGCAATTGTGCGCTAATAAAATGAAGATTGGGCCAGTAATGTGAAAGTACACGCCCTAAAATTGAATTAACGCAATAATTGTGTATTTAAATACAATATGTTTACAATTTACAATGTTATATAAATGTAAAATAAACTTTAGTGTATCTGGTCTGAGTATGTCCAATGTTCATTTTCCAAGTACCGTCATCTTGTTATATGAAGGGTTCGTTCCCATTTATTCGACATCGAGAAGAATGTCGTATACGTTACAGACGGAAAATTTCAAAAAATTGTTTAATTCTAATTTTGATTGTGTAATCAGAAGATGGTCGGTTTATGCCCTCACATGTGTGAGTGACTTGGTATACTTCATAGCTTATTTATTTTGCATTTTAGAATAGCGGGGAATACTAGAATTTTATAATCACTTTTTTCCGCCAACAACGGACTTTGTAACAACAACAAAAACTAACGAGGCCGTTAATAACGAACGAAATTCTTTATTTGAATAAAAGCCGGCAGTTGTGCTGCAAGAAATACCTGATATATCTACTGCTGATAACACTTTTGATCCAGTTCATAATAAAACTTCATGGTTTTTTTTTTATATCAAATACTTAGTTAATAATTTTATTCCCAATTTAAATTTGAATTTTTATATTTATTTTGTATGAACCCCATAGACTGCAGTTTTTGTAATAAAAATGAATTGTTTTTGTTTTATATATGTATGTATAACCCCATATCCCCAAATTGACCACATATGTCGCATGTATTTTATTACGGTTTTTAAGGAAAGTTTGTACCGTGTAAAAAAGGCCGGGGTGTATCCATATTGGATGACTCAAAAAATCGAATATTTCATAAGCTTTTAGACCTTCGAATAATTTACAACACACAGCGAATATTAGAATCAAATCTTTCGAAGCGAAATATGCAGTTGAGGTAAAAAGAAGACGATATCGATGCGAGGACGATATGTTTTAGTTACTGGGTAACAAAACGCGAATTACATTTGTGTTTGTGCCGTAACTTACATTAATGGCACACCCCAAGAACGTCACAGGGCGACACAAGCAAATCGTTGCAGCCTTTAATTTGAATACCCTTGACAAGAACCTTCGGAAAATTTTGAAAAAAAAAGGAAAAATTACCACGCTACCTGCTTCATGTGGCGTAAAGTTCAAATGAATTAAACAGATTGTACACACAATTCATGTCTTGTACAGGGCGTTACACCTAACTGATGTTTACATTAAATTTCATATTTTGCGCACCCTGCCTGTGGTATGTTACTTTCCAACAGGAAAGGGTAGAATTTCAAGTTGAAATAGTAAAATGTTTTCAATTCGTAAAATATATTTCCCATTGACACATACGTTGTTAAAAGAAAAGGTGTCGCTCAAATCATTCTCGCACAAGAAATGCAGACGACAATCTGCTTTCTCTCATTCCTGAGACAAATATTTAAGCGTACAAATTTGGCGATGTCAAAAATGTTACTTGTCTCTTGGATCTACTGCATAAAGTAAATAATAACATGATAAATTATCTAATATAGTGAATTGTGGAATATGTTAATAACGGCAAACAACAGGCAGCCAGTGATATCACTCCCATCGCAATGATTTCACTCATTTTCGGAATCATTTCTCTCAAATCGGATAAAAAAGGGGAAAACAGGAAACTTAAAATTGATTGCATTGTAATCGTTGCAACTTATTTGTTACTGTTTGCTATTTACCTATTAATACTTTTTTTATTTGTTTACTCAAATGGGAAAAATTTGCCCTTTTCCAACCCTGTTTATACACTTTTTGTTGGCACCGTTCCAACTATGGGCTTTTTCGAAAAAAACAGTGTGAATGTGATTGGAAAAAGAAATTAATTCAATATACTATGAATGAGAAAAAGATGTTTTAGCTACGTACACGCGTACGATAAAACGCTACATATTTACATATAAATATATATTAATTGCAATGCAAATGATTTACATTTGCTCCACATATTTACATGATAACATATCCGAAGAGTAAATAGGCCCACTACTATACTGTGTGTCCCTGGGGTATAATTAATTCATTTAATATGCTCATGTTTAATTACATAAATGAATTCTGTTAGGGTATAAACGTTTACAAAGGCAATTTCAATATAGAAATGGGGTACACTGGCGAAAAGTAGTGCAGTTGTAAAAGTGCTTGTATAAGTTGCAGGTGGCGCTTACATAAGATTGTCATATAGCCAAAGAAATATTATGTATTCCGAAGGCTAACACCAGTTAGAAATTTGTAATATCAATGCAGAGGGCGCTAGGAAGAAATGGTGATTGAACAGTCCCAAAGATGTCATTGGAGGAATTTAGTGATGACAATTTTTGATGCAGGTAGGCGTCGTAATGTTCTTATATAAACAACCATGGTACAAATACGGTTGTATTTACAACCGAGGCGATAAGCGTGTGGTATTCATTTCATGTTTCATAATCCATATACAAATTTGTAAATTACTTTGAATATAAAGCTTATTTTTATTAATTTTTACTTAAACAATTCTTTCAGTTAGCATTTTATCCAGGCATAATTTGCGTCTTGGAGAATCTTTGCAAATGATTGTTTTGTAGGTCCAATATATTTGTGATACTATTTTTATTGGTTGACATTTCAACTGTGATGTGTCAAAACATTTTCAGTACTTATATAAAATTTAAATTGTCGCAAAAAAGAAGCATTTTTGCCATATTTGTTTTTTAAAAACTCTGGCTCGACTCTGAAAGGAAATCCTCGACTGGTAGGCTGAGCCTTTTTCGGTTCAATTCCATGCTATGTATATACCACTAGCATGGACAGGAAGAAATGCTCAGACGTAAATAAATAATCGCTTCAAACATTAGAGATATTAGATATTAGAGTTCGCTCTAACCTATCTGTTATTCCCCTCTGTGGATCGTTCGGATTTATATTATTAGTCAAGTTTTGAAGCTGCGTTACGAAGTGCAATTGCCGCGTTCATTGGCTATGAAAAAAATACAATAAAAATGTAGTAAATTCTTCCGGCGGTTTCGTTGCATATCTTGCGTGTATGGTGTGATTCATGAATATGAATTAGAAGATTTTAATTTGATTTGTTGGCGCTTTTAAAAAATCTCGATAATGGTTTCATACAATTTATAAAAGGATTTACTTAATTTGGAAGAATTTTCACGGCGTGCCAAATTAAATATTTCGTAATAAGTTGCCTTTTGTCTCTCTGAATAAATGGTCATTGTTCCCACATCTACATTTTTCTCACACACTCTATAGGAGAATGATCGCAGATACATATCTGCTTTATTTTCTATCAAGCTATAAATAAATAAAACACGACTAATGCAATTCTGCACACTCAAAGTCATCGCATTTTACATTTTATACGAGTTTCATCTGCAGATCATCAGATTTTATTAAAAGAAACTATAATACCCGCTAGAAATTTCTACAGAATAACATTTACAAAGTTGTAGCTAATTCTAGGTTCCAAAGTTCAAAATTTATAGCAATAAAAGACTCTGAAATTATCTATATTAGAAGAAATA
>JAHXMU010000172.1:440613-459674 GCA_019455685.1 Philornis downsi
TTTTTTCAACATTTACACTTTAAAACTATTTAAAAATTTCGCATTGATAATTTGGATTGCTCTATTCTTATTCTTTTTGTTTTCTATCAAAATCGGATTGCCACTTCAGACAACAGGTTAAATGGTCAAACTTAATATTTGAACAGTATCATAAATGGATTTCAAAATGCTCTAGTTAAATACTTACCGTTGTGTACCCCAATCAAGCTGGATCTCTCATATTGAAAAAATGCATACAGGAATGACTTTTACAACATTTTAGAAATCAAGGGAATATTCCAAAGTTACTCCCATGTTCCACGATGTCGTGACGAAACCGAGATATTTTTGAAGATGTTTGTATTAACACCTCTATTTGAAATTTTATATATTGAATTTTTATACTGATATATGGATTTGTTACCGGGTGAAAGAATTCATCTTTCGAAATTGAAATATGTGTAACTTAGCATTGAAAAATTAAATTCATAATGAAAATCGAAAGTTGGTGGCTGATCTATTGTCGAATTTGAATCCGAATTGCAGTCGAAATTATTTACGCTGATGTCGCTGGCGTTTCGTCTCGACTGGAAATATTGGTCGACATATCGACCAAGATATGTGATTGTATGTTTGTAAGAATCCAAAAAATAGTGACTCCGAGTCTCATGGGGAGTAATTTGTCGTTTGTAAAATATGAAATGAATACGTTTATTTTGATTTATACATTTTTTTTGTTCGGGAATAAACCAACAATGTAAACATCGGTGCCAATGTTTGCATTCTGTGTATAAGTATATTTACATACACCTACATACAAATAAATTACTATTCTACAATTTGCCTAGGAGTCTACGATATTTGAGTACTCGTACGTGTGTATGCATCCACGTATGGTATGGGTGTGTGTTGCTGAATACTGTTTGACGGTGTGCGGTAAAATGAGATGGATTACAGGGTTCCAATGCAGACACATACATGGGTATGTGTGTATGCACATGTGAACCTACTAGTAAGTACTAAATCTATGTATATTTGTGTGTGTGTGTGTGTGTGTGTGTGTTTGTTTGTGTCACTAATCTCAGTTGCAAGTATAGGTAAACTATATTTTGATTTTGCTGTGTGATAAATTGCACCGATCGTTGTAGAATTTCGCGTTGAAGTCGTGTTTCCAACATCCGCTACGCAACTGGGAAGATACTGCGATGAAATATCCGGCTTTGCCGATGCTTGCAGCATCCACACGACTGCATAGTCGCCATGGCCTGAATGGATCTAGTGAGTTATGGACAGATTGAGCTCTTCGCATTCATCGGATGGTGGTCAAAATATGACAGTGAGTGGTCTCCGAAAGTCGCCACCAGCTGCCGAAGTTACCGAACTGCTGTTGGCGGGTGCCGGCGCCGAAATTCCGCTGTTATTAAAGTTCGATGCACCTTGGTTGTATTGAGCATATTGTGAGTATTCCAATTGGCTGTCGTTGGGTGAATGCAGGTGGGACTTAGAATCGGGCATGACGCCTATAGGCCCTCCACTACTGCTGCCGCCAGTGTCAAGGTGTGGCGACGTGTCGCGCTCATCTATATTGGCATTGCTGTTAGATGAGGCGTTATTATTGCTGTGGGGACTCGGTATGCCCAATCCGTTCAGGAGATGCTGCTGCTGGTGATGTTGATGTACGGCGGCAGCAGCTGCGGCGGATGTGTTGTGCTGTTGAGCGCCATATATCTTTGATATGTCAAAGGCATAATTAGCCGCTCTATCCTGGTACATTTTCGAATCGAAGTAGGCCTTGGTCAAAACGCTGGGGTCCAGATAGGCGCTGTATGCCGCACTGGCCTGAGCAGCTTTTGATGATTCATATAGAGATCCCGCCGATGCAGCAGAACTGAGATACGAGTTTCGATCCAAGGCAAATTTCGGCACCTCCATCTGGCTCGAAATTGAAGTCTGTGGAAATGAAGAACAAGAAAATGGTATGATGATAGCAGTTTACACGTATAATTATCTGGAACGTTGAATCGTCGACCGTAACAGTGCGTATCATTCTACATTTTGGAAAGGATTTCGAATTAACTACGATCCCAATTGGCAGTTGGGCAGGCACAGCAACGTGAACATTTAATTGTGGATGATGACACTCGGTTTAATGGGATTTCACAGAGCTCTCCCTTGCCATCCAGTCCACCACTCGTGCAGCTAAACACAATCGTCAGACTCTGTGGCGATTGAATCCTTTGGCCGCAATTAAAAACTCAAGTGGGAAAGCAAACAATCGAGTCCTAGCAGGTTTTCTAATACAAACACAAACAGGAGTACGAACACAAACAAGGCGGCAATAAAAGCAAATACACTTTTATTGCAATGTAATCGCATTATTTGTTTAAAATGTTTATTTCTTTCATTATTTTCGTGTGTAACGAAAACAAGGTTGCAGTGAACAGGGGGTGGGTTGAGTCTAAACGTTCTCACATCATGAACACCGCGGACGGATGTGCCCTGCAGAGGATGCTACCCTTATTCGCACAAGGGGTGTCGAGGCTATAATTACATTGTTAACACATCATCATCATCTCCGATTTCATTTGTATTTGCACTCGTAACAACTCAACATCCGCCCAGGCTGTAATCTCGGGACGAGTTCGACGTGTAGTCGTTTTACCCACAATTACAATACGAAACCAATTGGGAACTGTAACAAAAGCAAATATTTTGATTGTAGTAATCAATTAATTGTGTTGGTAAACGAATAACAAACGGAACCTAATCGCCACGCGGCAGTAGAATTAGTGTAAAAGATCCCATCAGTTTCGATCTCCGCAACGAATACACCAGCGGCAGACTGTTAAGCTCTGTGGGCCACGTAAGTGATGTTGCGTTTTGCACTCTTCTGGGGCTGTCGACCGTAAACGCCCCGAGACATAAATTGAGGCTTTCAACGCCCAGCCATCTCGTCAAAGTTGGTCGTGACCGTCCATCAAACTCACACGGGCATACTCACATGCTCGCGCATTCCACTTGGCGAATAAAGCCAACCGACAGTCATGGATTTTAATAACTTGCTAATGAATGCATTGCACCGCGCTAACAAGACTGTCACATCTATTGAATGCCACATGTAGCAATATAGTCGTACAACAAACGATTGTATGCAAAGCCTCTTATGAAGGCAAATGCGTCAAATACTGGGGGTGTGAGTGGAGCAGCAGGGCGCATAGTTGTAACGAGACAGTTACCACTGTTGTTGTTATCATGATTGTGTTGCTGCCAAACAAGGTGTCAAGGGAGCGACACCCCACACCTCGTTGTGCCTGCCGTCGATTGTGCTACGCGTTGCTAAAAAAGGAGCCTAGGTGCTTTAATTACTCTTACATCTTCCTTGGGTAGCAACGGAGCATGAGATGTTTTCATACACTTCGTTTGGGTAGCACCAATCCCATTCAGCTTCCCCCAATGCATTCCAGTTAATGTTTCACGCTCTGGCCATGAATGCGACAGTGGCTGCAGTGCAGCTGCATCAAGGCGAACGAGTCCTGGCGAAGTATGTCGCTAGTGTACTAGCTCCCAATTCTGCAAATCGTCACACCACTTGTCATTTTGCTATGGCAAGGGTGCCGCGACCAATCTATGAAACCGCATCTACATGTGACTCGCACACATGCTTGCAGGCATGTGTGAGCTGTTTAAACGTTTTTAATTGAAAAATTACAAGGTGTTACCGGCTCAATGAGTGGCTAAACACACTCGTTAGCAATTGTAAGCAAGGATGACTCGCCGAAACTGAATTGGGCAGCACTCAAAAGGCAAGGAGCCGTAGATGCATACGCGTCATGGCCGATATGTTGCCTTAGTACTTCTGGTGCTTCCACCAATTCAAGTGGGCGTTCGTCGAAGGAGTGGAAAATTATGTTATTAAACAATCATCGGAATAATTTGCAGGTGTATACACCATGACAGCCGAACGACTCGAGCGTCGCAGAAGCATTTGTGCCGATCGAGCAGTGAGAGTATAGGTACGCATGTGCATGTGTGGCTACCGTTCTGTTTCTATTGTCTGATACAAACACAATGGATCAACGGTGGAATCAAAGACCCCAGAGTTTTTGGAACAATTGGGCCGTATTCTCTTAGCTCTCGTCGAAGGGCACTTGAGTTAATTGGTCTGTTGAGCGTCAAATTGCTGTAACTCTTTTAACTATTCGTACTATCACTCACCTGTGATGTTGGTGGATTCGATTGCGTCAGATGGCTTCCCAAATGATAAGCTGCTGCTGCTGGTCCCGGAGCAAAGTAACCCGGCGTAATACCTGCAACAAAGAAGACGTCAATAGTTACATTGGATCGCACAACATAACGAGAATGGACCACTGAGAAAATATAGTGCCAGAAAATTGGTACTTCAAAAAAACAATTAAATGTACAATGGGCCGACGAAATTGTTCCCATGTTAAATCGCTGACCTCATCTAATTGTAATTGTGATTCAGCTGTTTCAGGCTCGCGTTGGGGCTTTTGTTCGAAAACGCTTCAATTTGAATCCGAGAACAACTATCAATTATTATTTGTAAGCCATTATTCTCTGTCTGCTTGTCCTGCCCAAACTACCGGTTTTGGGGAGCATTTTCTTCAACAAGATTTGAGAGTTGAACTAAATTTGCTGACACAGAGGAAATGCTGATTTAAACATCCCCCATCTCCATCGGCGTCATTGACAATATCAATACCCATTCCATGGCAAACATTTGCTGAGTTTGCCTTTCAAAAACTAACGATAGTCATGATGCGATTGGTCGGTTGAATAGTTACTCGTCTTTTGCCAACCCTGACACGGTTCCCCATCCATTGAAATCAGGCCAAACTAGTCTAGTCAATGCGAAATGTCGTGACATAATGCAATTTATCTAAAAGTTGTTCCTTCCATGACAACTAATGTGAGGTTGATATGATAACTTTCGTGAATTAGCATAAAGTTTATTGTGTTGTACGGTTATGTTAATTTGCTTGAAAATTCGCCGGTTTTGTGGGTGACGTCACTATATTCACTTAAAGATATGTTTCTATGTGGCAAAGCCTTACCAGCTCGGAGTGCCTCCACAGGCACTGATGGATAGGGCATTGGATAGGGGTAACCGTCTCTCCGCAAGGCCTTTGGTTTTCTACGGGGCCGATATTTGTAGTCAGGATGTTCCTTCATATGCATTGCCCTATAAAGAGAGGTAATAACTATAGGTGATACACAGCAAATTGGTTGGCCTCCTGAATAGCATACCGCAGTCGTTTGGCTTCGTCAATAAATGGACGTTTTTCATCTTCCGTCAGAAGCTTCCACTCGGCACCTGAAAGTGCATAAGAACACATTTTACAGCTTTGATTGACATGGAAAACATTTGATGTATGTCTGTTTATGAGGATGAATGCGAATTTAAATAAACCTACGATTATGTTTCCAATAACAAGGATCTATTGTTATTCACATTCAAGTATGATGAAACTGTTGTTCGGAGGCTGTTCCGCCTAACGAACCCAGAGGAGGAAAACACAAAAGAGTTTAGCTGAAATAGCTAAGATTGGAATGTGCTCACATTACAGCAGTTCATGCACGTTCCAATGAGTGTCTTAAACGAATCCCTGGTATCCATTCTCGCAAACGTCGAGCAAGACCTTACAAAAGACCATCATACAAAAGGCATCACAGCATAAGGACTTATTGTAATTGTTTGTACATAAACAAATATACGTATATGTACCTACATTCATGCATATTAAGGAGTGGGAGAACAATGACAATTGACAAACTAAGGATACACTCCAGTGGAAGCCATTATGTGGATACAATTTTCAAATTTCAAGTATAACATCTGGGTGAGTGTGTGAGTGAGCAAATATTGTCAGAGAAGAAGATAGATGGACGGACGCTTACATGTACATTCCAAAAGGAAACACAGCCAAGACTGCGAGAGAATGCGCAGGTACTTGTTCTACACAGGGATCACTTATTGGGGGAAGAGTCGATTCGTTGGTTTGTTTCTTCCATTGTTTCCCAAGGCAACCTGTGACAAATAACGAATGGGGCGTTGTGTTGGAGTTACTTTTGCGATAATGAAAATGCTTATTCGTCAGCAGGATGTGATATAGCAGGTTGTGAGTATGTGAATAAATAAGGATAGTAGCTCCGTTGTTATCCAAAATAAGGAAAACGGAAGCATACCTGTTCATTTGAAGTTATTATATTTGAATCTATAAAATACTTGTCAATCATTTTAGTTTCTTGGACAGAAATTGCTAGAAAAGTAAAACCTAATTGTTAAAAACTTTCTCCTGTGACAAAGTGGGCTAATCGTCAAATTTTGAGTTGAAAATGTGTTCGGGGGAGATGGAAAAGTTGCGAAAATTCAATGCCTCAGGGAAATTTATTGGATATAGTAAAATCTAAGCCATGAAGTTTTATATAGAAGATTGGCATACTCCTCTTAGTATTACAAATATTAAATAAATCATATAAGTAAATACTACAACCTCAGTGAATGTGAGTGGTTGTTGGTGCAAGGTGTGAATAACAGCAGTGAGGAATAATTTAAAGGTAACTACCATACTCCGGGATCAAATCATATTGGATGCGTAGCTTTTGTATTATAATTTTCAGTAAACTCCTTGGTTTGGGGGTATCAAGAGGTGATAATTCAGTAAAATATTTATGGTTTTATGCCCTAATCAATTGTCATACGGAACCAGATGGCGGAACCATAAACATTTATTCATTGATCAGCCCTTGATAACTCCAGCCCAAATTCCGCATCTGTTCGTTGCACGTTATTCTCAATAATCTCAATAATCGCCTTCTGAAACCCAAATGCGACAGTTTTAGCGATTAACAAGAGGCCATCAAGTTGAAAATGATCCTCATTGCTGAAAATGATTTAGTTCGACAAATCATCATATACTTGTAATTATTCCATAATATAGGGTTATCCATTTAGCGACTTCAAAGCCGCCGATCTGGCAAGGCTGCCAGCTGTTAAATACCTGACATCTGAAGTGTTATTTATTTATCCTTTAACAACTGAACAACGCGTAAAAATAATTAAAACTTACTACAAAAGTGGTGGTTCAAACGTGGGCTTTCAATCGAACAAAATTTTCTTCAGTGATGAGCTCATTTCTCGCTCGATGTTTGCGTCAACAAGCAAAATGATCGCCCCATATGAAGTGATTATGATTGTGTAAAAGCCATTGCATCCGGAAAAAGTGACTTTTGGTGCGCATTATGGTCTGAAGGTGTCATTGGGCCGTATTTTATCGACAACTGCCCCAAAAGGATCCACTGGTGATGGTCATTTAAATGATATTGTATTTCAGACATAAAGGCAAAGTCCAAGCATTATAATGAAATAAATGTTTCACCGAAATCATAGCTTTATGTGTGTTTTATTTAACTTTACTTGACAACGAAAAATGGATAACCCTATACATTCAGTGACTTTTCGCTGAACTGTCACATAGCTTTCTTTTCAACAATCAAATTTTTGGTTGACCATACATATATGAATGTATATGAAATCAGCAACTATTTTCAGAATGAAACTCTACGATATACAATAATTAGAGATTCTCGACTTAAAATGCTATTTCAAACGCTTCGCACGGTTGTTTTCGTAACCTGAACTCTTTTTAAAAACATCTATAAAATATGGTTCCCTAAAGTAATATATTATATATTCTACTTGCATTACAATGAATGACATGATATAATAGAAATTTGCCAATACTTTGGCTGTGCTTGAAATTATTTTAAATGTTTATATCTGCATACATATTTAAGTAGAAGCCTTTCTTTAACATCAGTGGTATTTATGGGGAGGAATCAATCACTTTTGCGAATAATGCATAATAGTCAAGTAAAAAAAATGAAGATTAAAGCTGGGTTATCTTTTATCGATTCATATCCAACTACTTAGGATTTAAAAATTCTTTAATTATGGGTCCATTGAAAAACGAATGTTTGCTTTGTGACTTTTAATTCTTGTACATCTATAACCTACTGCCAGAGCCAATTTTTTCGAACATAGAGAGTTGGTATATTGTATTGAAATACAGCATTTGTGAATTTTTCTTCCGTGATATCTACAAATACAAAGGAAAATTGAAAAACAAATGCCATTTTAGAATTAACGCAGATCCGATTCAAATTAAATAGAAAATGTTTTAAAAATGTTTTTAAGACGTCTACTGAAAAAAACACTTCTTATGAGCAAGAAATTTGTCAAAAAAAACTTTTCCTTTTCCGATATGGCAGTAATAATAATATAATACACTGCCATATCGGAGGAAAAATTCCAAAAAGGTTAAAATTCCCAAAGCTGGGATTAACCCACGTATGGGAGAATTGTTTCATACTGGACCAATTTTGCCACTTAAAACACTTCCGATCAATAGTATCGTGGATGATGTCCCGAACCACTTTAAATGGGCGTGGTTATTTGGAGTGTCAATAAGGACTTATTTTTGTCCGTAACATATCGCTGTCGTTTTCCCAAAGAGAAATCTTAATTTCAGAATTTTTTATAACCTACAATTACTGTGGTCGTCCTCAGAACTATATATATAAACTAGCCGACCCGGCAAAGTTTGCTTTGCCTTCAAATTTTAGCAGGAGCAGAAATAATTGCTTTTTAATTTGTGGTTCGTATAGGAGGTACCACTCCCCATTGTCCAATCCCGCCGCAGTACTTAAGATATGTACACCAAACCGATGTACCAAATTTTGTTCAAATACCGTAAACAGGAGCAGAAATATTGGATATTTAATTTATGGTTTGTATGGGAGGTACCACGCCCCATTGTCCAATCCCACCCATATTTGCATTAGCATTTAAGATATGTACACCAAACCTACGCACCAAATTTTATTCAAATACCGTAAGCAGGAGCAGAAATAATTGATTTTTAATTTTTTTTTGTGTGGGAGGTACCACGCCCCTTTGTCCAATTGGACCGAATTGTAAATCTAAACCATCCCGGGCACCACCCAGACGCATATACAAAAATTTATGCAAAGCAGTCCAGCCGTTTAGGAGAAGTTCACTGACAACGCCCGCACAGTAGAATTATATATATAAAGATTTGGGTAGTTCCTTCCCATATCTTTCAATTACGATCATACATTGTTTTTAGTTGACGAATGAACGGTAAACATTTTATATAAATTCTTAAGATTTTACTCTACTGAACTATCTTTTCCTATTTATTGTACCTGCAGGCCGCAGTCACGCAGATGATGACCGATTCCGTAACGGATAAGCGATCGGCTATCGGCTTTTTCCAGCGAAACTTTGTGAATTTATTAATAGCTTCCAATAAATACGCCCGCAATCGGATAGTTTCTAAAAAAACGCATATAAATTGAACGGATTTTTTCAGTATTTCACCATTTGTCACTCTTAATTAAAGGACAAATGGTAAAATTGTTGAATAAGCTTCCATTTTTCTATAATGGGCTCAGTCCTTGTATGAGAACGTTTTTCCCTCACTCTACCGATTTTGTACAATTTAAAACTTAATCTATGCCTATGATGACAATGGGATATAACCGTGCAAAATGTCATCCTCCTAATTCTAGCTTTTCCGTTTCTATCATGCTTTCAACAGACATATGGGCGCGGACGGAAGGACATTCTTAAATCGATACTCATTAGAACAACAATCGGGAATATATACGCTTCATGAGATGTCAGATGAGTATTTCCGTACAAACGAAAACAAAACTTAGAAAGTCTCCATCTGGTAGCCATCCGCCCAACAGGAAGAAGACTGTTACTTACACAAAACTATGAATTATGTTGCTCATCAAAGTGGGAAACTCACACTCTCGAAGGAGTATTTAATTCTGTGAACGTGATTTGTGAATTTGCCACTCATCAAACTCAACCTACTTTCTTAGTACACCAAGGTATTGTTTCGTTCGGACTTGAAGAAAAGAGCAATAGACAACTCTACGACGAAAAGATAACGGAGAGGAACTGAA
The DNA here is from genome assembly GCA_019455685.1 of Philornis downsi. Classification (NCBI taxonomy): domain Eukaryota; kingdom Metazoa; phylum Arthropoda; class Insecta; order Diptera; family Muscidae; genus Philornis; species Philornis downsi. The sequence goes on from JAHXMU010000172.1 coordinate 450,613, forward strand.
GAAATTGTTCTGTTACGCACATATAAATACAAACATCCATACATTCATATGTTTGTTTCCTTATTCGTCTGGGGCTCATTGAATGCGCAACTGGACGCGACACCTCAACAATCGCACTCGCAACGTAACAATAACTTAAACTAATCGACATCATCCGTTGGATGAGGAGTGGGAGGCGAGTGACAAATTTGTTCTTTTGTGTCCGTGCTTGTGAATATGTATTATGTGTGTTACGGAAGATTTCCTTTATAGCATTTATGACGTAGTGTAAACATGTGGATTTCTAAATAACCACTCAGTTCCGAAATAATAGCATCAAAGTAGAAAAATTCTATACGATTAGGTCAGTTAAGTTGTGAAAGTCTTATTGTAATTGGGCCGTACCATCATCGGACTGCTGTGGACGATTAGCATATACTGCCTCCTAATTGTACAAGGGAGTGTTTGCTCTGCAAACATCTATCGTAAGCTAAGATACAGAAAAGATTGAAACTCAACGATTTGAATCGACATATATATATACATATATATATATATATATATATATATATATAGGTATATACTATGTACATATACAAATGAATATCTGTATGTACTATTGCGCAACGTAAAATAATAGAGGGATCAACAGCCCGCTTTCGTTTTGACAGATACACCTGTCAATTGCATGGTGGGATAATAAGTTTCCACACAACCCCAAGAATAACGAACAATAGGTCAACACACAAAGGAAGTCAGCCTGCCACCCGCCCACCTTGTCACTCAGGGGCACAGCTAAAAAACAATAATCGAAAAATCTCAATAATGAAACGAAGGAACCCAAAACAGTCGTGGTGGAAGCAAACCCTCGATTGGTATTTCAGGGAAATGCAGCTTTCAATTGAATTCTAACCAATTGTTCTGTTGCCATTCAACTCATTGCCGGTACCCCTGTTTACTTACTTCCAATCCATTGTAATTTTGCCATTGTCTAAGTTTCTTCTATCTCATTCAAAATCCATTCAAACAGGTCGATTTGGCATCCCCACGAGAATACGGTGGCCCGTTTCGTCCTCCTCGTGTGTGCGGGCACATGTGATGATAGATTGTATACTTCCCGCCCGGGTATCGATTCATGTGTAGGGAATCTTGAGTTTCCCTACTCATGGCACAAAATCCCAGTTGTCCACCCACCCATTCACAAATGTAAATGCAATCGCAGTAAGGACTCGTCCGTCCGAAACTGAAACTTATGAAAGGATCGCTGAGGGCTTTATGTAATCATTTCATATATTTAATTAATCACACACTTCGTATTTAATGAAACAACAACAGCAAAAAAGAGACATAAGCAAACCTAGACTACTCGTATAATTAATGACAGTTCCGGAATGCCAACAATTGCGGCCGGTACAGTAAAAAAGCGAAGACCGATTCAAATTCCTGAAGCACTCTTCACATTTTTTCCTGTTTCAATGGGAGTTCTCGTTGTTGAGGTTGGCTTTTTTCATTTGGCCCTCAAAAAGAAATTCGCACCGCCATTTTTTGTGGCGTTCATTTGAGGTTTTGTTCAGTTGCAGAGTTTCATTGTGTGAGTGCGAGTGTTTTTTCATTTGTTTAAATATTTCACTGAATAAAATAATGAGCCCTTTGCGAGTCCTTTGTTCGAAATTTATATACTTTTGTTGTTAATGTAGCAAACAACATTTCAAGTGTAAAACTTTGACATTGCAATAATGTAGCAGCGGCTGTCAGCCAGTCAAGTCGTCTCCCGCCTTCCAGAGTGGTTTCAGGCATTTTTTTCTCGTAATTTCAAATAAAACTTTCAAGAGAATTTAATACGTCTTCATTTCATAGGCACAACAGAGTGCTAACGCCAACATCGATATGCTTAAGTTTGATTATTGATTGATGCAAATCAAATGCAAAAGCGGGGTGTCGCTGTGTAGGAAAATGCCCACGAGTAGTGGGCAGAATTTCATATAAATTGGTGGATTACCTTGCAGACACCTTGTGGTCGGTCAGGTCGCGATTTGATTGAATTTGTTGAAAAGTTTTAATTAAACTCATTTGCTGCGCCCAGTGGTAATTTGTTTTACATACCCAAAGAAACAAATGTACTTCTGTGTGTGGGTGTGTGTATGTGTGTATGCACCAGACCAGACATTGGTATCCAACATCGCACCCGTGTTTGGGACCATCGGGAGACTCGCTCCACCGATTGCAAAGTTTTCAATAACAAAACATCCACTCCTATTTATTATTAACATTATGCGCTGAGCATTCCTGCCTAGAATGAGAACACAACAGAAGTGGGGCTAAATATTTTGGAAATTCGATTGCCAATTCTCCCTTTCACAATTTTGGACAATGGCATTCTTACAAAAGCATTTGACGTCTGCAACTGACAGTCGATGTTATGCTGCTGTCAATTGACAAAATGGATGGAAAACATCAACAACAATATGTGGCAGAACCGTACAAAGCACAATGATGAGGATTAGACTATAAAGCGTTTGGCTGCTATTCAATCCATCTATTGAACTATCTGAAGCATGGAAGTGGTAAATTTTCGATAAACGATTACAAGTCATACACATGAAATAAAAAAATTATGTTTCTTCAAACTACATCGGTATGCTAATGTGGCTACAGCGGAGCCACGAGCCATATTTCCATTGCTATAAGAATGGCTCCTTCACTACACATCGTCCTAGCCATTCATTTATTGAGGGCCACAGTAGTGAATGAGGACGTCACTGCGCATACAAATTGGGCATGGTTCAGGTCGAAACATTTTGGCCCACGTCGCTAATATCTACACTTTAAGTAAATATCACATACCAAAGTGTGTATTGTGGTTCTTCCAGACAGTTTCAATTACATCGTACTCCCACTGTCATTGCCACTAAAGTATGAGTTAGCGAAACTGAAAAAGAGTGAAGACAATAATTTAAATGATTGTTTAACATCCCTTTTTTATGTTTTAATCTAAATTTGTATCCTTTTGATTATGATTGATGAGTTTTTGTGTGTTCATCGGCAACCAACATCAACACGTCAACCGTACGAGCGCCTGTCTCTTTTCAGAATAATCCCTGCGATTTAGCAAGTTTCCTATAAAATATGGCAGGCGAGCATTCAGAACAACAAAAAAACTACTGACATATTGTGATCATCGAAGGGACAGACTACTAACAAATTTGTGTCGCAATTTATTGTCGTTCAGCTTGTAAGGATAATTCTGAGCCCAAGTCATCGGAGATTTGAAACTTTTAATATAAATGTACTGAGTCAGACTTGCAACTTGCATCAAACACATTTTTTAACATTAAAATAAGATTTAAATAAATGTTAAATGCTTTACGCTTTTATAACCACATTCTATTTGTGAAAAACAGCCATTAGGCTGGCAGGTTTCCATTTTTAGCGTTCGATATAAAACCTTTAACTTCGTGTTCTATTTCTAGAGCTGATGATTGATTCGTTCTGACACATAACAAATGATTGGGAGTAGACACGACATTGTAATTCTTTCATTTTTGTGTTCACGTACTTCAGCATTCTTTATACTACGGAGTTCTGAAGTATAATGTTGTCTTGTTCTCCTTAGTGTAGCATATTCGGATGAAATCAAGCTTTCGAATTGGGTGAAACCGTTTTCAACTTGACTGAAATTATTTTGAAATTTAGTGAAACTACTTTCCGTGATTACCATTCAACTGTTTTCAAATTTGACTCTATAAATTGCGTCGAGTTTCATATTTAATCATTTTCGATGTTAGTGATTGTAAAACTGAAGGCAGAAGATATTTTCCTTTTTGGGTATTTTCGCGTGAAATTAAATCGTATTCGAATTCAATTAAGCTATTTTTAAATTGTGCGAAACGATGTTCAAATTTAATGAAATTATATTTAGTTTGATTGAAACCATTTTCAAACTGAGTAAAACCGTTTTCAAATTGACTGCAACTATTTTCAAACTTTGTAAAACCTTCTGCGAATATATTTAAATCAGCTTTCTTAAATCTAATCAAAACTCTATAAATTGCTTTAAGTTTCATTTCAAATAAATGTGAAACAAAAGTTGTATATCGTTTTCATTTGAATCTAAACTGAGAATTAAGGGGAATAATATTCATATTGTTTGAAACCACATCCGAAATGAGTGAGTTTAGTGCTAACTTCTTTCCTACCGCTGGCTTAAATTTATATGGGACGTTAGGCGTCATTCCAATTGGCTGAGTAACATTTCAGCTTGTCTTGCTATCTTAGCTGAATGATGGCAACCTACGAGACATTTTTGCGGATATTCAATAAAAAAAGTTCGACATGTTTAGCAAAAAGCGATAATGGCAAACAAATGCTTTATTTGACAACAAATTAGCGATGATAGCTTAATAATAAACAATAATTCAAATCAGGGACCGTCAGCACCAAAAAATCAACCGAAAAATAGTTCTGATTTGTTTCAACAGAAACAAAAATGTATTAATTTTTGATTGAGTTTTACACATCAGAGACGTAACCACAAAATATTGAACCTGATTCAGTACATGAAATGTTTTGTTTGGGTTCCACTTGAAAATTTATATCTCTCGGACGAAACGAACGGAACGAAACAACACCAAGTTTCAAATCTGTTTCAGATCGAAAACCATACTACATAGAACTACAATTTCGTTACGTGCCATCGACTCGAAATATCTGATTCATTGGGCTTTTATAGTGGAACTGAACAAATGTGACTTTCTGGACTCTCTTTCGTTACGAAAGGAAAGAGAAAAAGTTCCCCTTTTGATAGGTTGAAATTCCCTGGAGGATATTGGTGGATCAAAAATATGTATAGTTTCAAACACGTTTTTTGCTACAATCATCTCAATGGCTTCCATTTATATGGCAGATTTGTGACAACAAGCTATAAGAGAATGGGTTTCTCTTGTTTATAAATCTATACCTTTCTTCATTAAGTTGCTTGAAGATGAATTCATATTCACTCATTTATAATGATAAAGAGATTCTAAAGTTAGGTTTCGAATTAACGCATAAGTATCCTTCGAAATTGATTATAATGGCATGTATGGACATAATCTCAATCGCCATGTTGAACGTAGCTCAACTTTCATTATGCGATTTTGTCGAAACATTTTGCTGTACAGTTTGGTGCTATGAAATTGCATTACAGATTTAAGTGATTTTTTAATACTAAATCTGCATATTGGCTATAGAAATATTCACAAACATGTTCTCAAAAACAGTCACAAAATGTCTTTTTCAGATTCTAATTCCTGTCATGCTTAATATTTTGCTTCCAATTGTTGTTGTCCGGCCGTTAGAGTCCGTATGGAATTGCTTGTCTCGAGATGCATTATGCAGTTCGTTATAAACGTAAAAAAAAATTGAACCAATATTTGTTCAGCTGGACTGAAAAAGTGTTCGTTACAAACAAAGTGCGTTTTTTCCTTAGTTTGATCGAGCTTTTGTTGCCTGTCCAACGAAATTATTTTTTTTTTCCTTGGGGATGCACATACATTTATTGTTTCATATATTATTATAATATAATTTTAAGCGATAGAACTACATTTTAAATAAATTAAGTTTTGTTTACTAGAAGTTAAAACTCATTTGTCAAAGAATTCACTTAATTTGGAAATGGTGGAAATTCGCTCGCAAAGGGTTTCGTGTTATTTGAAGATGATTTCCGTAATTTTGAAAATTGTTTCATTCAATTTGAAAATAGCTCCACTCAATTTGAATGTAACTTCACTCGGCTTGATTAAGGTTTCACATATTTTGAATATGGATTTACTTAAATCAACTACTACTAAGTTTCGTTAGAAAAATCTATACCAGCTTCTGTATTTTTAAATTATATCGAATTGTATAAATTATACTTCAAAAAACACAATTGTTTAATCGCAATTGCATTCAAATAATGTTAATATGAAAAGTGTGACATCAAACTACAAATGCTATTTACTCGCCCTTAGTGCTTGATAAAAATCGAGAAGAAACAAATATTTTTTTTTATTTTTTGTTTTGTTTTTTTTTTTTTTTTTTGCATTTGGCACTAAATAAGAGATAATTTATAGAGCTTTACATTTTTGTCATACTCAAAAAATTTAAGAAAAACGTATTAAATTCGTAAACAATTTTGTTTGATAGAAATACGACTTTCACTCAAAATGAATGCCATAGATGTGGGATATAATTAAATGTAAAAGAGATTGAATTCTATTCGCAAAAAGTTGAAATCCATTTGATATTTGAAATCCATTTCACTTATTGTGAAAATGTTTGTATTTCATTTGTAATAGAATTCGTCTGTTTTCAAATCGTTTTCAAACTGCTTAAAAATGGCTTCAGACGGTTACACTTAATTCGGCTGCAGTTCAATTTCACATCAAAATGGTGCTTTGATTGATTGTGTGGTCTTCGACGTATATCTGCTACTCCCAATTTAATTAGTTAATTTTTTTGAAGAATTATAATCAGAAAAACTATCAACCGTAAATTTCTGCTTCAACACACTGTGCATTGAGTCTGATGGGAGGAAATGACGCCGTATATTGCAACTCCAAGGATTCTCCCAATCCAATTGATGATCTTTGAAGCCTCGTTGAAGTCTGAGAATATCGACGGCATCGATGGATCGACTACTGTGAATTTTGTGCGTGGTTGTCCTTCAAATGCGACACTCCCCCCGCCAAATGTTTACACTTGAAGGACAATAGTGCTTATTTTCAATTATGATAGTACTAAGTAATAGTTTGTTGTTATTTGCTGCTGTCGGCGTTGTTGTTATAAGCGCTGAATGTATTTGTCGGTGTATGGGTGTGTGTGTGTGGTTGTTGGAAAAGATAATTTCGCGGTTAGGTGGATGGAAGTGAAGACAAACAAAGCACTGTTTTGGGATATTTGTGTGAATGTCTGGCACATATAATAAAAACAGCATAAGTAAGTAAGTATTGAAATACAATATTTCGTTTTTTCCGTCGCAAATAAAAAAATGTTTCGGGAGAATGGGAATATTTCCAATCACGTCATTGTTGAAAATCCCGCACTCGAAACACACAATTTTTAACGAGTACTGATATTGCTGCCTGCCCCTGCCGCCTGCCATTGTTGCCGTTGCCTGCGAAGGACAACCAAGGAACAGAGTACTTGGCAAACACCCTTCGTCCTTTGCTGCGGCCGGAAACATGAAAAATAACAAACTCTAAAACTCAATTGTTACTTTTGAAGCTTTTTGTGAATTGAAAATGTTTCGAAGGAAGAAAACATTGCATTATTGTTGATGAATGGTGGGTTTGCCCAACAATATGCTTCCTGGCTCTATCGCAGTCATTATGTTGTTACGAGTACAAGCCACATTGTATGGCTGCTGCTCCTGCGTCAGAATCCTTTGTTCGCAATTTTTTGATTAGGAAATTAAATCATATTTATCTGAAGTGGTCTATCAACCGCAAAACTAGAGAACATCACAGTCGTACACACATTGAGAGGGTCGCATTTAATTTGTGTCAACCATTTTTGGCTGTAGCTGCCGTTCGATTGTCGCAAGCGCTTCCATTACCCCGTCGGGGAATGCATGTTGCTCGCAGTATCGCGCTTTGAGGGTGTCATTGTACGCCAGAGACGAATGTAAAACCTTTTAAGTTGCTCTTTGTTTCTCGTTTTTAATTAATTTGCTTGCTTCTATTCTCATCGTTGACTTTCTTCCAAGCTATTCCTTTCCACTCCTGCTATGTGAGTAAAACAACTCTTTTTTGCCCCTTTGTTGTTGCCATTATTATATTGCTTGCAACTGGGATGTCCAAAACCGAAACAGAATAACCGGTGTAACGATTTTCAAAAGATGATAATCTCCAAATAATCAATAAATCGACTTTTTAATTCGGTTAAAACACAGATTATTTCAAGTTCTCAAATCGAACATATTTAAAAACAATCATTTAGGCAAAGAGTCCACTAATTCAAAATTGTAACGATTTTCCTTTAAAAGGGGGTTGAGCGATCAGATGGGTCTACTATCTACTTATCTACTTAGTTATAACTTAGCCTTTCGCTTAACTTTTTGCTTTAGCCGAGTCAGTATTGCCAAATACTTTAATTTCAGAAAATGACGACAAATCGATGTGAATGAAATGGGAAAGAAGGATATAACGGAAAACAAAGCCACAAAACCATAAATCGGGAAATTTCTAATTTAACCAAAAACAATGCGTGAGTTTAATCGAAATAGCTGCTCACCGATGCTACACACAGACGCTGACCATCCTTAGTAAAATATTTAAATAAAATGCAGATAGCATAGGTAGCTGCTGCATTTATTAACAAATTGACCATCCTTAGTAAAATATTTTAATAAAATGCAGATAGCATAGGTAGCTGCTGCATTTATTAACAAATTTGTGGTGACGGGTAATAAATAGCCCAATAGCGTCCTATAAATTGCATGTTAGCACAATTTCCTTCGTTTCGAAAAATCTGTTATAAGCATATAGGTTTTTATCCCCGATGCCTAAAAGGACATGATTGTTTTGTAAATAGTTCTAAATCTGGAGATTAAAATACTCTAATATTTATTTTATACAAGTTTACTACCATGAGATACGAATGAAAATATAAAATATTTGTAATTATTTGCCTCGCTTTTCCACATACTGTTCCGGATTTATACATAGCTGGTACAAAAATATAATAATACTGCCCAATATAATTAAACTGTAAGAATTTGCGTTCGCCTTGTTGAATTTTAGCGTTCGTACCCAGAAACATGAGATTCCAATGTTGTGTAGCCTCCACTGTAATTTTTACATATGCCGAAAAAGATGAATTTGTTTAAAAAAAAAAAAAAAAAAAATTATTCAACAACACTTCATTCATAAAAGTTAAATATATTTAATATTAATTATAACATCGTTAATAAATTGCCTTTCGCGAGCTATCGCTTTTTTAGCCTTTGGTGACGAGAATAGTTAATAATTAATTTTAAGACTACTGTCGACATTATCAATATCAAAGTCGCGTAATTTATTATTATTATTATTATTATTATTATTATTATTATTATTATTATT
>JAHXMU010000172.1:459684-542383 GCA_019455685.1 Philornis downsi
TTATTATTATTATTATTATTATTATTATTATTATTATTATTATTATTCCCACGCCTCTATCCCCCCCAGATACCGCGCGAGCTGGGGTCCATTTATAGCTGAACATGACGGTGGACTCGGCCACAAGTCACTTAAGCACTGTTGTGTCCATTATTAATATTTATAATTTTTTTTTCTCCTTGTCACATTCTCGTCATATCTTGTCACATTTCAGCATTATTCACATTCACACATTACCCCAGGAATGTTCTCATTATCCTGCATGTATCAAGCACTACCGATTTACACATATCGTGCAAGTGCCCAGATAGTCCCAACTCACTCACATGCTGAGACACGGAATTCACCACTATTCCAGTGCTTGAGATCACTATCGGTATAATCTCCACCCGTTGCAGATGCTCCCGTTGTTTAATCTCAAACGCCAGATCCGTATATTTGGAAATTTTCTCCGCAATTGTACGATTAACATTTTCGGAAAGTGGCACTGCGACATCAAAAAGATACGCCACCTTTCCGCGCTTGTTTATCCAAAAGATATCCGGTCTATTGGCGATAACAGTCCTATCCGTTGAAATTGTACGATCCCAGTACAATTTATATTCCGTACTCAACAGAACCTCCTTAGGGTGATATATATAATGAGGAACCCTTTCCTCCACAAAACCACTTCTAATTGCAAGAATTTGATGAATTACTCTTGCCACATTGTTATGCCTCCTTAGATATGCAGTACTGGCCATTACGGAGCAGCCATTAATTATATGGTCTGTAGTTTCCGGAGCCTGGCCACATCTTCGGCATCTGTTATCAACGTCCTCATGTAGAATAACTCGTCGATAATGTCTAGAGCGGAATATTCAATCCTGTATTGCCATTAAGAAAGCCTCTGTTTCCGGAAACAGTTGCCCATACTGGAAACAGATTGTAGACGCATTTCTGTCCACATTGTCCACTTCCAATTGGTGTGGAAATCTGCCATGTACAGCCTTGCGTTTCCATTGCTCCACAATAGCGGCATCACTACTTATACTCTCTAGAGGTTTGTATTGCGGTGTAGAAAGTTTGAGCGGTGTGTGGTTTTCGTCCAAATTAACCAAAACAGAATATTTTTCGATCTCCGCTGCATTCATATAAAAGAAATCCCGCAGTTTGTGGACCTGATTAAAATATTGATTTTTGATATCCATTATCCCCTCTCCACCTAACCTTCGCGGCAACATAACCCTTTCAACGGCAGCCTGGGGATGATGCTGTCCAAAACTTGTCAGGATGTTTCGGATTTTATTATTATTATTAGTATTATTATCATTATTATTATTATTATTATTATTATTATTATTTATTTATTTATTTATTTTTTGACTACACCGTCCTCATGATTTTTCCAATTATAGGAAGCCTGTAACATTTTCAAACATTTTACAAGCCATTTGATTTTCTTTTGTTAGTTTTCAATATAATTGGTTTTTAAAAAATGATTTTTAGAATAATCCGGAACCCGGTTTGTACCAAAAGCCATTTTTTTAACTCAACCAACCACGCAAACGCTAACAATAATTATTTGTACGTATGATTTGGTTGTTGCGCATCTCTGTGGCAACCTGTGCGCTTGAAGCTAGCATGGGGTGCAACCAAAGCACCAAGAAGTGCTTCGAGTACAGGAGTACAGTGCGTGGGCTTCTCAGGCTATTTGTTATTTATTTTTGCTCAACTGCATAACAATTCATTCGTGATTAATTATAATTGTTGTTATTGCCGTCGTCACTGTCGCTGCCGCCAGCGCTGTCATTGTGTTCAATGAATACCATGGAGTACTCGCATAAGGTACCTTTTGTTTCAAGCCTTTGTTTTACTTAATGTACAATATCGTATGGAAAATAAAAACAACAATTTACATACTAACAGTGCAGATGTATTGGCGTACTGCACAGTGTAGAAGTGCGAAGTATTGCCATTAAAGAAAATTAGTTTAAAATTTTAGGTTCTCCAACATCATGAAGTGTGGGAAATGTACTTTGACATTATAATTGCATATTGGACTATCAAGACTTGTTATCGAACATCACATTCACAAGCAAAATTCAGGTTGAAGTCTGGTTTTGGTGTTTATTGACCAACACTGAGTTGGCGTAAAAATTCTCAGATCTACATTTTGGAGAAAATTAAAGACTGTGTACACGGTGCAGAAAGAATGCTATGTTAGAATTAATTGTTTTTACTATTCGAAATTGCTTTCTCAATGATTCGACTACTACCAATTTCCCCTTTTAAGTTTACGCTAGATGGGCGGTATGTGATTGGGTAATTCTATTGGCTTAGAATTAGCAACATTGCGACATCGTACATGAAAAATGGGGTGTATTCAATTGTGCTGATGTTTGCGACTTCCGGAAATATATCAGGAAAAGATTCTGAATCGGTTTAACAATCTCCCTCTGTCTGACCGTCTGTCATGCACGAGTGTACTTGTAATGAAAGTGCAGGTTGCCGGGTCAGCCAACATTAACAAAATTTCTACTTGCTTGGGCCAAGGATGAATCCTACAGGAAATGGTTTGTTAGGTCCACATACAAATGGAATGTCCAACTTCCATCGGTCCGTGTTTTGAATAAGCTGCAGTTGTCATCGAAATTCGATTGTATTTAGCACATATGTTTTGTTTAGGACAGTGTCAAAGCCCATTGATAAAGAGCCACATTGGTTCATTAACTGATTAACCTTCTATGCGAATGAACCGAACTAGCTTGATTATATTGTTTTCCAAAGCCGTAGCTTTCCTCGGAATTCGATCTGATTTAGTGTATATATTTCGTTTATATTGAAGCAGAACCCTCTTAAAAATGGTCCTTATCGATGCATTTGTTGATATACATTCCCCATGTAAATGAACCGGCCCATCTATACTTAGTTATATTGCATTTAAAGGCCATAGTTTTCATCAGAATTTCCTCATTTTGTCTACTTATATTTTGTGTCGTGCAGCTGCATTATATACAAATGTTTCTAAACTAACTCTTTCAGATCTAATGATGCACGAATTTCATGGTTTGTATTCACCGACTATAATTTTGAGCGTGTTTAAATGAGCAGCTGTCCAACTTTTTTCCTATTCGTTGGTTGATTAATTTTTGTCCTTGTCAGATTTGTGACAGGTTATTTTGTTTTTGCCCGTACTTTTGTTTGCCACATGCTTTTTTAATAACAGGAAGAAGTAGAAGTAGCGCTGAAGGTCGAAGTAGAAGTAGAAGTAGTATTATAAGTACGTATGTGGAGACATCAAAAGTTCAATCCCATTTTTTGTACTTTGTATAATTTAGACTGTTTGTGATACCAGATGGTAATTGAAAATTTGAAATACGTTACGTAGTATCTCCAAGACGACATTAATTTTTGGGCAAAACACCTGAAAATTAAAACATTTTTTGTCCTTAAACGGGATCTAAAAAAATTATTAAGTCAAAATCCGGGGCACTCTGTATTAGTAGAGATTAACTTTTATCAAGTAGCACAATTACTTTTTAAAATGTGTGTTCCTCCGCAACTATAGTAGATATATAGGTACAAATGTAGTAACAAGCGGATGCCAGCTATTGCTAACCATGATTTAGCTTTCGGCAATGTAATTTAATTTAAATAAATATATTAAAAAGTGGAAAGACCAACTTGCCGCATACCAGAAAAACTTGCAGCTCCCCCACTTTATTTAATAACAAATGTTAAAATGCTAAATAATTTAATTTCGTTAGGCAGCTTTATTTGAAAATGAGTATCTCAATCCTTGTCATGATGACATTAGAGATATAGAGTGATGTATTTCGTAATGAAATTCGTGCCAAAAGGGACACACTTCCACGTATGCCACAACCGCAGTAACGGAAGAGCACAATATGACCGAGGTCGGGGAAAGCGATTTCTTGACACGTTAATTAATGCAAATTTAACACAATAATAATTCAGGTAACTTTTCGGTGGTAAACGCGCGTGTTTTGCATAAATATCCCACAGATATTATAAGAGAATTATCGTTTGATAGCTTTATAGTTTCTTGCTATCTCTGTTGCAACAGCTAGATGAGTCTAGACAGCGGAGCATTGTGCACACAAGCACATACATTTATATCCTCCCAGATACAAATACTCGTATGTTCGTACGTAGGGTGTGCACATACATACATAGTATAGTATGCACAGACTCTAGGCAAAATTGTGAAGATTGAAGAAGTTTTAGTCCTTTGTTATGCTAAAAGGAAAAGTTACATTCAGAAATGACATAACGAAATGGAAAAAGTGTTTCTGAGAGGGGTCGGTGGGGGTGGGTGGATGGGAGGAAGTGTCGACGTTGAACACAAATAATAACATAGTTAATACAGTACGAAGGACACGTGTCACATGACGCTCCAACAATGCCCAATAGAGTTTGAATGAAAAGGAACTATTGTTTTGTGGAAACGAAATTGAATTACATTTTAAAGAGCCCCGATTGACAAAGTTGCGGTGGGACGAAGAGATTCTGCGAGGCACGCGCCGTCTATTTTGTCATATCGATAAGTCGGAGATTATTTTTAGCAAACTACTTAGCTATGCAACTGGTTGCGAGCGCACGTTGTCCCGGCACGATGAGTCGGCAGAGATTGCGTGAGGCGTGAGTGGCGCGTTGTTGCTCACTGGCGGTGCCAGTGAGCATCAACCCTTCGCTTCTTTAGATTTGGGCGGATTAGCTGAAGCTTTCTGGTGAATTCGTTTGTTAGAAGCCGTTGTTATTGTTTGACAGCTTTCGTCATCTTTGACACTCAAAACGTTTAACAATGACAGCATGTGATCGCGTCAAGTTATCTGTGTATAGAAATGGAACCAAAGTACTTGTCAACCTCACCGGATTTAAGCAAAATTCGTATGTCACTGTGATGCGAAACTCGACAAAGGGTGTGAGTGTAAATATGGCAACTATGATGCAGTCAATGATTCGCATAACATGCCGTCTCCTTGGTATTTTGTATGCAATTAAAGTATTTCCCGCAGCGGCGGTTACGCTTTATGCGCTCGACAAGCCAAAACCGTATGAGTCGGTAGCGATTGTCGTTTGAAATCTCGGTGGGGGCTCTGGGTTCTCAAAACGCGCCCAAAACGGGGCATGATTAACACTTTGTTTTAAAGCAACAAACCTTCGCTCCCTTAGGTTTATATGGTTATTCTGATGAATTCGTTTATTAGAGCCGTTGTTATTATTTGACAGCTTTCGTCATTTTTGACACTTAAAGCACTTAACAATGACAATATATGATCACTCCAAGCTAACTATGTATCCAAATGGAACAAAAATAGCTGTCACCCTCGACGGATGACAACGAAATTCATCTGCCGCATACTTCAACTACGGAGCATTCAGTGATTCGTTTTTGAATCTCGACAAAGTCTCGGGGCTTCTAAAGCGTTTTCCAACCGCACTTGACGAAAATTACAGCCCGTTTGGAAAAGTGTGAGAATACAGACATGTTTAAACTACTAGACTTACCCAATCGCTTTGATATTTCGGAATTGTGCATTTTTGGATTATCCTGGGCTATCTTTCTGCGCTGTAGGCGTGACCACACCATGAAGGCATTCATCGGACGCTTGATATGTTCCTCGTTTTGCCGTTTCGTTGTATTTTGAATCATCAGACTGAAGAATACGTCGCTGTAGGGATTCGAAAATAAAGAGGATTAACGACAAATGTTGTTAACTAAGACACGGGAACACACCTGGCGCTGCCTCCGCTATTCATGAGTGAGCCCATGTTCTGGTGCAGGTTGGTCATTGGAGACGATTGCGCACTGTGGTGCAAATGCGCTGCTGCTGCCGCTGCCATAGCAGAAGAGTTTGCCGTTGAGAGAGCAGACGGCGTCACCGAGGATGGGCCGGAACAACCTTCTCCCGAGATATGGCTATGCGAAAGACTGTTCGGTAGGTGGCCTATGTGGTCACTCGGTCTAAGGGCCGACAAACTTCTCCCGGCCGTTGCTATGGAATGCGTGTGCACCGACGGACTACTGCTCTGATGCACCGAAACCACGCTGGGTAGGTGAGGGTTATGATGAGCCAAGCTGCCCGTGGACGAGGTCTGGTGCAAAATGTAATTATGGGCGGATGAGGAGTTCAGAGGACCACTCTGAGACAGCGAGGTGCTACTTGTCACCGGATTGCTGGGAACGGATAAAGGTATAGACGGCGATGTAGAGTGCTGGTTGCTCTGTACACCGCACAACGTGTTCAGAGTAATGTGATGGCCGCTGCCGTGCTGGCTGCTCGCTTGATTACTAACGTTGTTATTGTGATTGTGGTGGTGGTGATGTACCGCCGCTGCCAATTGTTCTATGTGACTTCCGGTTGAGGAGCTGACCGTCGAATTGCAACCAAAATGGTTACTCAGCGTCTGTCCCGACGATATGGAAAGTGGATGCGCTATCGATATCCCAGACAGTGAAATAGATGGAATATGTTCCATCATTCTGTGCGCAGAGGCATACAAATGCTGGCAGCCCGAATCAGATTGCCCTCGCTAAGCAACACGCGCTTTCCTAAACTGGTCAATGCTTTCACACTAATACTGCAAATAAACAACAAACAAGGCCCATGATTAATCGAAACCTGCAGAGTGCGCATACCCGCCATGTCAAATTGCATGCTATTTATCTTTCTAATATTGTCCATCTCAAATGCTTTTATCCGTACATATTTTGTCGTTAATCTTTATACATAAATTTGTAATAGGTTGCTTTATCAAGCAAAGCGATTAGCATAACAAAGCGACACCTTTTGTCAACCGAACCGCCGGAGTCCAGCTCTTCCGCGTCTTTATTCATCTAATCGGAGGTATTGTCTACCAATTCAGAAGGAGATGCTTCAAACCCCAACAGCGACATAGCTATAACCGGCTTTGATTTATCATATCCGATGCCGAGTGTGGAGTCAGTCAAAATGTGACAAAACATGTTGTCAATGCCGCGGACTCAAGTCCTTCTCAGATGTTCATATTAAAATCGATCTGTTATCTTCAGAGGCCAAACACTAGCAGGCACATCGATTATGATTAATCGCCGATTCGCCGAGATAAGATGGTGTGGAATAACAAACACCGCTGGTTACAACACGAATAGTGCTTGAACACTCGAACACTAAGCACTCGACATTTGAGGAGGCCCAGAGCAACGACTAAAGCCCTGTGCCAGTGGAGTCGTAAAGCAGTTTGCTTGCTTAAGTCCTCATAAAAATAAGTTTTATTACTAAAGCAGAGAGTGCAGTCGTTGTAATTGCCAACCTCAAGCTCGTTGTTCCCCCATAACGCGAACGTTCTTACATATATGGTTGGCATTGATTCGACTCAGCATTGTTTAGTCATACCTAATTGGAAATTATGGCCAAATAAAAAGCAAACAAACAAACGAGCAAACAGACAAGTCAGGCGGAACTCATTACCAGAGGGTTGGTTGTGATGGCAGACAGACAGCCGGACGGACTTCAACTGGTCTGTCTCAGAAGCAAACAATTTCAGACGATATAAATTCAATTAAGTAATTGGAAACAAAACTCCAAGTCTTTAGTGGGATCACATATAAAACGTGGATTTACTGTGACCGCAGCGGAGAAAACTGCCCAAATTAAATATGACATGTTCACGTGCAAATACATGGGTACTCGGGTTAGAATTTCTTAATAAAGTATTGAAAAACATTTCTCTTTTTGCTAAGCATAGGTCACGGCAATTTCTTTTTGAACGAACGTTTTAGCAGTGATCTGTTTTAAGAAAATGTCTGCTTTCTGGGCCCGCATCCTTTCATATTTGGCTTGGTTTGGTTTGGTTTCATATTGTTTAGAACCTAATATTAGAAAATGCATTCCGGGAATTCCCACTGAGGGAAGAACACAATTGTAAGTAGAATATTTTGGAAAAAAGAAAGTTTGGGTCATTTGAAATCATCTATACCGGAAATTTACTTAAATAGAAATAAGGAAAATATTTTATGCCCTCACATATGACAAAATATCCCGAAATTTTTAGGAAATATTGCTTTTCGAGGTTCTCAATTCTGTCGGGCAATTAAATTTCATTGCTCCCAAATACTGTGTATACTAAATTGCAAAATGAAAGTTTAGCATTTTCAAACAAAAACGTATTGCTATTGCCGCAGATTGTGACACTGTTTAACGTTAATGAAATCTTTCCCAATATTTTCTTTGCCAGAAAAACATAGTTTTCATCTCTCCTAATCCTAATTCTGTCATAACTGTTTAATGGAATAATGATGCCACAGCGACAGATTCATTTTAGTTCGACAAAAACATCGTTTTTTCATCACCAGTGATCATCACTAATTGTAAAGATATTTTGATGCAATAACGATATCATTTGGTTTATTAGGATGTATCGTATTGGTCTGGAATTTAAATAGCATAACATGTGTATACGGTGACTTGTTGGGGTATAATAATTTGAGCAGCTATCGTGCTCAAAGTGATACTACATGATGTGAGAACATCATTTCATCCATTTTTTCATAAATTATATCACATAAGTAATAGGGTGTAAATTCATACGTTTTGTACATACATATAGTCTGGTAAAATCTATTGAGGACCATATTGAAAATGGACCATGGATGGGTCTCATTTTATCACATCAAACTGATTAGGTTTTCGGCTGGATTTCAAAAAATTTTGCAAAACGAAATGGATCACGACCAGTAAAAAATTTGTTAATGGTAATACAGTCCAGTTCCTGGCAGATATTGTGAGACCAAATTTAAATTGATGTGAAAATGGACAGTAAAGTTATTTTCGTACCACATTCTATTTTAAACTGAACTAGCTCAATATTCTACAAAATTATTGGGTAAGAAATTTTACTGGATGCTGTCGCTAATCTATGTTTAGTCGTTTCGCTAAATAGTTTCAAAAAAGGGTGTCAAGATACCAAATTCGTGAAACAAAATACTTATTATAAATAGCATCGAAAAGAAATCAAACAGGGAAAATAGTTTTGATTTGTTTAGTTTCTAGTATCCGACGCTAAACTAAACGCAACTTTGATTGCGATTCGAGCAGCCGAATCAACATTTTATTAAATTTTCATTTCTAAAATACAAACAACAATTTTAAACAGCCATGAACACTTCAGAGAGTCTGGTATCTAGAATTCAGAAAAAGGCAGTTTTGTCGTCCTTATTTAAAAAAAGGTCGAAAAGTATTATTCGGTGTTTGAACATTGAACATATTGAACATAGAGGATAGGATATACAGGATATCTAAAATGTATGTAAGAATTTCATAATTTTGATACATTCTGCAAAATTATTTTGAAAAACGGAGACATGGGATTGTAGCCTGCGGCAACCCCAGTGAAATATTGTACACTGCTCACCAAAATTAGAGAACATTTAAACCCCCTCCCCAGGATTGCCTGTGCAGAAAAAAATAGTTATTGCTCAGCAGTCAGTTTTTGTGGGGGATTTGATTACAGGAAGTAATCGATGGGAAGAATCATCCATCCCAAAGCAAACCTCAATTTTTTGCGCAGTGAAATCCTCTTACTTATCGAAATATAGGTATAATCCTACTAATTTTGTCCGATGAATAACGGGAAGTAACAACCAGATGCGCATATAATTTTATATCTATGACCCCCTGCTGAGCTTGCAAAGCTGCCTCTGACTGAGTTTAATACGACTTTATAGTTAAATTTTGTAAATTTACCATAAGTTTGGCATTAGCTACTCGGAGCCGAATAACGCTCCACAGTAAAGACATCATTTTCGTTTTGCAATATATGTAAGCATACAATTTCGCATAAGTTTAATAAATGACCAACATTATAAAACTTAAAGAATATCCATTATATTTCGACTAAAGAAGTAACAAATCAAAAATATCTCTTATTTTTTGATTGAAAAATCAAACTCATGAAACAAATGTTATTTTTGATTTAAATGTAAAAATCAAGAACAATCATTAAAATTAAATTCTGCTTTTCAAGAATAAGTTTTATTTTCAAAACAGAAAATTATTAAAATTCATTTAATGTAAATTCAAAAATAAGTTATATTTTTTTGACCAGAAAATGCTGGTCAGGAATAAGTTTTATTTTCAAAATAGAAAATCGTTAAAATTCATTTTAGAAAATGAAACTTATAATCACTTAAGATCGAGTTCACACAAATGTATTAGAAAGTCTATTGTGAAAGCAGCTTCTGTTATCAATTTACATTCGCAATTTTCTAAGCTTCTAATTTGCAATTTCAGACATCGTTGAAGGAAGTGTCAGAAAATTAATTTTATTATGCAATATAAATGAAATCCAATATGCGTATGAAATTATTAAATGAAGGCGTCCTGCTGTGAAATCCGTTGGAAGGGAACTAACTATAATTAGGAACCTTTGTGGGGTCTGCAGCCAATGAATCGATCTACCCTCTACATGCATACCCTCTATTTTCATATCCGACTTATATTTAATCCCAAAATCTTCCTCGCATGATATGATATCGTTAGATTTCTATAAAAAGTGTCAGGTCCTATTATACAACTCGCTCTTATCTGCGTAGTGTGGATAATCTTAAAACAAATTATTGCAAATTGTAAAACAAATTGCGACAAAATTAAATGTGTGTAGATATGTGAAATGACAATATTATGTCAGCAGCAAAACCAACTGTCTGAGGCCTTGTACACCGATCACTTTAATTTCACCTACTGCGGAAAGTCAGGTATACGAATTTATATATGTAGAGTATTATTGCAATCAAAGAATGCTCAAGTCACACTTTTACCTACATTTTGCATACGGGAGCAGCTAATGCGTTTCTGTCGGACATATCAAGGATAGTTTTATTTCATTTAAGAATTAGCTGAATTGCATCCAGCAAAATTCCTGCACTCCGGAATAATATTTTCTTTGAAAGTAGTTAATTTTTCATTAAACAAAAAATGTGCGATGCTCTGCCTTCGCCTTCCAAAATATCAACTTTTTGAAGTAAGTTATTCCAACTAAAGGTTGTTATGCAGTTGATACGGAATACTTGTTTGCTTCGTGTGCATTTGCTTAACTAGTATACGGAATTTTTTTCGATGGCTTTTGAGAATATCTCTTTATTTTTGTATTATTAATGTTTGAAATTATTCAACTATCAATACCTTAAGCATTCAAACAAAAAGTGACTGAAAGTGGTAGCATCGTTAACATGCGTTATTTATGAGAAGCAAATATTTTTGGCTTGAACTGCATTAAAGGCTTACAGACTAAAGCATAGATGCGGCATTTCAACTTTACTCTGCCACTTCAATCTAATCCCTCAACGAAGAGAATGATTTGCCATAAGTGAAAATAAGATAACTTTACTCTTCCAGTTTTTTTTTTTTTAAGAGTTAAGAGTAGCAAATTGCAGTATTCAATTAATATTTAACCTTGCATTTTAACTTTCAATTTTGCAATTACTTCAGAGAGAGTTCTACTTTATGAAAAATGGCAAAATTCTACCCAACTTAAAAAAAATTACTCGTTTGAATTCTTTATTTTGTGCAAAAATTCCACTTCTCTACCAAAAAGATATAACGTTTTTAACCTTCATCATTCGTTGCTATATATTTTGTAATTGTTAATTACCAAAACATAATTCTGGTGAAGTTTCACTACAAGTTAAATGTTTGTATTTATATATAGATAATATTTTGACATTTTCGCCATAGGCAAACTGTCTTATACGAGATGTGCTAAAAACTAAATTAAAATCGGATATAGAAAAATAGCTTTTTTCAATCGTCCAAACGTAATGCCAGATAACGTAACCACGCACAGCATTTTCCTAATAGCAGACAAACACATGTATATTTATATAGACTAGCCCACTGTGTGTGTGGGGTGACAGGCACTCACCCCCTTTTGACTAGCTCAAGTCCATCGAACGAGAGGGGGGAGGACGTAGTGTGTATGTTGGCGAATGCCTATGACTGGACACAAACTTATTGTGTACATATGTCGCCGGCATATGTTTGCTCTGTCCCCATTGCTGGCATTTATATTCATAGAATTTCGTTTAAGGGATGACGGATGTTACTGCCACGATTGGAGTGAGACGGTATGCAGCGCGGGGCACTTCGCTGCTCCTTACTCGCTTTAGGTTTCTTCTTGTGCTGTTGTTTTTTAATCTCATCATTGCTATTGTTGGTGTGATTGTTAAATACACTTGAGATGGATTAAAAGTGTTTAAGACACAATTCAGGGTTAAATATTCATAATAGAAAAGGGTTTGTTTCCCAGATTCATTCAATTTGTTGAACGATGTTTATGGTCGTGGCATCAAAGTGATGGCCTTCTTTCGGAGGAATGCAAACAAGTGAATGTTGATGGTCAACAGCGGCCCAGATGACTGCCTTTTGCAGGAGTAGTGGCAAATAGCAGACATGCTCTCCCCTCATTGATGTCATAATTTGCGTAGCGATAGGGCTATGAGCGAATTATACCTCTAACTATAGAATACCATCCGATCTACGGCAATAAATGTGGGGAATCCTCCACCATTTTTATGGATACTTCTTTCTTATTGACTGAATCTGTCGCCAGTCATGTCGATAACTGAACATCGCTGCCGGTGTTGCGCGATCGCGGCGAGGGGACGGATTCTGCATCTTTCGGATTACCACATTAAGTTATTTGCAAGAAAAGAACCCACGAAAGTAAAAAATCGCGATGGCCATATAATAAAAACGTCGCTCACTGCTGCATCGCGTCCCTTGCCTTGCAGCCTTAATCCTTATTAAGTGCCACATGTTCCTCTCCGCATAGGGAGCACAATATGCGCGAAATAATGTTGCTACATTGTTGAGCTGCATTGTATCGTACGTAAAACTGTCATATCAGTGATCGTGATGCAAAAACGGATCCCCAGAGCCCACAGTAGTGCGTCCCGCTGTTATCAAATGATTTTACAAATTGCTCTTGCAGCCGCAAACGACTCTTTCACACATTCCGGTCGGATGTCGCTGAGAATTATCCACAGCAGACATTTCATGTTGTCATATACTGACTTTCACACTACACGTTAAAAAATGCCAATGAACTTGGTGCGCCCAGCTGCCAATTGTTGATCTCGTCTCTAAGGCTTCGAGGTCATATATCCTACAACACCTGATAAACGGAATAAATTTACGGTCTAATATTCAACTAAACGATATCATACGTATCCGGGAAAAGAAGTTTAACAGAACGTCATTTCAGCTGTGTAGGCAACACGTTATTTTCTATTGTCCACTACCGAGATTGCTGCTATATGATGTAACTATTCCAGTTTTGCGTCCACTACTGATACCAATGGTTCCGTAGTGTCTGCCAAGTTATCGCGCCATTCACTGGATTCCACTAACAACGATGCTCCCGGACGTAGGCTGTGAAATTATGTGCAACAGCATCAACAGCAGCAGCAGTGACCGTAATCCAGAATTCAGAGATGAGATGGATACGAGAATGCAGTTAAAGCAGTGCGTTAATAGATATCATCGTGAAAATTTATAACTTCGCAGCTAAATTACATTGAGATGCAAATGTATCTCGTGGATACTACGGCGCGAAAGCAACGGAGAGGTAAACCTTTGAGCAGGTCTGACAATGTGGCAAGAAGCGCATTTCTGTGGCCACAGTAGGAGCAAATTGCCTCAAGGCACTTGACACATGAACAAATATTTTCTGTATAAATGTGTTTGGTTTGAATGAAAGAGATCTGAACACAAAGGGAACAAAAGCTGCTGGTCTCTAGCCCCGGTTGGGACTGACAAACAAGAATTATGATCGGCTTAGCCACATGCTGAGCCGCTTATTCGTATCCCATTCGAGCCAAAGGCAATCAGACACTCTGCGATGTGAAATGATCCCGCGACGAAAATCCACGATGACCACAACGTCACTGATGATGTTAAGGCTGTTGGTAGGGCTGCCGTTTGTGCATCTTCTCTGTACCCAACGGGTTATGGCTTCAGATCTCGTTTGTATCATTTTGTTTGGTTAATCGCTGGACGTGGCTCACTTAAATTAAATCGATGTATGATTTCGTTTTCGCGCTCTTTTGTGTGATACTGCCTCCTAATGCTTCCACTGTAAGCCATGCACACGTACGAGTACATGCATTCGTTTCGCCATTCTGCGGCGGACTACAAGTACAGTACACGACAGACAAGTGTGTGGACACACACTATTCTATTTATCCTCATGCCGAAACTGCTATTTACTATGATCATAATAATATTTACAACCACTGTAAATTAGCTCCCATACATGTATACTCGTACACTAACTATACACATACAGTGGATTTTGGTTGCAATGACCCCCAGTGGTTAACTACGACTTAAGTGAATTTTTGTCACGTTCTCCGTAGGAAACAATCAGACTGGCGTAAAACATACATACTGATCAGCTGGCGTAGAGTTCTCTGTTTTATTTTTGCATTAGAAGTTGTTTTTAACTGTAACGTTTTTCCACGCGGAAGATCGTCATACGAAAGAGCAAAGCGTGGAGATCTTGGAAAAGATGCAACTAAGGTGCTGTTAATGGCTTACCCAAAAAGTTAGTCGTCTAAGACTTTGAATACTAAATTGTACCAACAGTAACAGAAATTGTGAGTAAAAAAGCCTTTCATGTTAAGGACTGACTATGGCCCAACTTATAAAAAACTTCAATACAGTTTCCGTACTTCAAATTGTATTTCACTCGAAGTTAACTGACTGGTAAAAAAGCATTTATTAAAATAACGAAAACATATGTGTTACATGCATATATATGTTACAAAATACAGTCCGACGACAATCCATAAAAATGAGAAAGAAAAACTTCTAAAAGTCGAAGTGCAACCATTTTGGGACAAATTTTCCGCTGCAAGCTATCCCTGCCACAAAACATGTATGGTACCAGTATTAGCCAAATGTTAATTTCTTCCGTTGAACGACAAACGAAAGGCTATCGTTTCATCCCTGGAAGTTTGTCTGTATTTTGGCCACCATTGCTACAATGTGGAACGAAGCTGAATCTATCCTAGTAGTGGTTTTTATATGTACTCGTAAATTTCTGTTACTGTTGTTATGTTTTCCATCGATGGTGCCAAAAACCTGGATGTAGTAGAGCTTCTTGAAGATATGTATTGTTTCTCTGGCAGTGACAGTTGTTCAGAAACTGTAGATCGGAGTGATATAGTCGATTTAGAAAAACGGGTTTCAATTTAGTATCTAATCTCAAGCGGTGCCAAAATATGTCTGTTTGGGATGTGTTAGCTAACGTGTGTGTTTCATGAACTTCACGAGGACAACTATGCGAAGCAGATCCGTCGTCAGCAAGACCTTTGTTACACATACTACGCATACTGCTGAAAGACGGGACGGGTAACACATTCATCACCGTAACCTGATTGAACAGGAACGAACGAAATGTATTCACTATCTTTGAAGCATCGTCTCTTGGGTATTTGAACTTCCCTAAATAAATCGATCGATATACTCGAGCTCATTTTACGTTGCACATAATTTTGCTTATTGCTTCTTGAAATTTTTTTACTACGGTGCGTTAAGTAGTATCTTTGTCAGATTGTAATAAATGTAATGTCATATTTCTAGATATTCAATGAATATTTAGCGTTTAGTACCCAAAATTAACGTTTCCAATTTTTTCCATAATAACTTCGAATCAACTATAAAATTTGGTAAGTTTAATTTGTTAAAACAAACATAAACATTTGTTAAACAAAACATAAAATGCACATAGCCCACATGTAGTCGAAACACTATAAGGTCCACTACATTTGAAGCGCTTAAAACACCGATTAAAAATGTATATGTCTTGTCGTTGCATATAAAACCGGAAAATACGGATTTGTTTTAAATGCAAGAAATTGGTAACAACAAAATTCAAGAAAATTTTGCATGCATAATAGAGTCCCGCTATATTTAGTTAATCGACTGATATTATATCAATCTGTACGAAGCTTAATAGTTAATGATAGATCGACGTTAAACCAAAAATATCTTTATTTAAAAAATCCAATATCGCACAAATTGAGAAACTGCGTTGGTCCACATCCTTACACATTTAGGCAATACAGCTAATGTTTAAGTTAGACTTTTAACTTATTTTTATAAATAAATAAATAAATATATCCAAAACTCAAAGTCCGATCTCAATAGTTTATCTATGTTCGCTCTAGTTTTCGAGATATTGCTTTGCAAATTTTGGAGAAAGTTTCATTGCTAACATTTTAATGGGATACAGTAGCCAATAATTAGGTTTTGGGATTAAACCTAATGATTCGAGATTATTTACTACATTAATGATTAAATAAATGGCTCATTTGCGTTTGGTTAATATACATTAAATCGATCTGCATTGGTTCTAGTTTTCGGAATGTTTTGGAAATCCTTTGCAGAAATTATTACTAATAATAAATTTGTTGCAGTAGAAACTTTAGCTTTATTTCTTTATCGGAAAATGAGAAAGCACATTTTAAATCCCCAAGTCTCGGATGTAGATTGAATCGGAACGATTGTTATGTTTTTATAATGTTTCAAAAATCTCACTGTATGTTTGTCATTTGGATGACAAAGATGCCACCATCGGGTAGTATTGCCCTTAAATATACAGTGTCTGCCAGTGAATGTGTAAGCAATACGGAAACTGTAATCTGGGTAATTGCATTTCATTAAAATACGCAGCAAGCAAAGTGTGAGAAAAAACGGAAACGTGGCAATTTGTATGAGTGAGTCATCTATGGGAGTTTCACAATTGATTCCCCCTTTTTGCTATATTCTTGTTCTGGTTCCATCCACATCGATTGATAACATTTGGTCCCCGTTTTGTGAAATGCTTAAAGTTGACAACATTGTATTAGCTAACTGCCCATAAAAAATTAAACTGGCAAACTGACTGACAAATAAACTAATTGATAAAAGAGTTACGCAAAAGCAAATTCAAATAGAAACAAAAAAAATATAACAAGTTACGCAGTCATAAAATGATAGTGGAAATCTGCCATCAGATTGCCTTCGCGTGCTTAATAGAAAATTAAACGGCTGTAATGGTTAGAACCCAAATTTTTCATGGGAGTTTTCTGATTTATTCCTTTTTATTTTCTTATTGGTTTATTACTCTCCTCACCCATTCCATTCATTGAACCATTAATCAGGTCACAAAAATAAAGTGGTTCACTCGACAATAGTTTAACAACACTATATCAGCAAAGATATAGTGTTGTTAAACGGTTAGCTAAACATAATATCATGTAACCACAGAAAACATAAATAACTAGATCGGTGTTGTTTTTTTTTTCACCATATTAGTCAAATATTGAGGATTTTATAGTATTCTTTACAGATTTTCATACTTTATCCGTCCATTGTGAGATATGATTTTGAAGATTTTGAAAAATACTTTTTATTGCGGTACAATCTTTGACATCATTTTGACTTTTACTTTAAAACCTTTCAGGTTTCAAGACAGTTAAACCTGGCCATAAACCCCAAATTTTGTGGATCGTAAAAGCAAACAAAAAATGTTTCAAATCATTTTGACTTGAAAAATAGCCGTCAAAATCTTCGAAATGTATGTAAAATAGTCGGTCATGTATGATGGTCCGTCAAGTCTTTCATGCCACCCATTTTCTTTTTTATAACTGTGTACATAGCTGACAAGCAGATATAGTTTGTGAAACAGTGATGCCATACGAAAATCTGAAGTTGAGAATTGCGCTGCACGTCGCAGATGCACTTTCTGATGATATTGCCTATAGCTAGCAAAATCATTTAGTGTATTAAGAGTTAATAGTTGTTATTGAGTTCGTGAGATGATCAGTTCTTCATAAGTGATTGGTAATGTTGTCTCCAATCACTTTGAACACTTAGTCTCCAAATGTAGTTATCCTGCCATGAATGCACAGAATTTTTGCTGTGAGAATGCTAACAATTAGGCGAACTACCGTTTCGTAGTTGTACACCGGTAATCCTCAACCAACGCGAGCGAGATGTGACGCTCTTGCTCTTGAATCCCTGACGTCGCAGAGTACCTAAAAGCATACACGTTCTTCATCAATACAGGTTAGCGAGCTATTTGTGCGGATCCTCACAATTCTTAAGTTCCTCACTCAGAACGTCAATCCCCACAACTCAGTTCTTCAAATGCGTCGATATACTCACGTTAAGTTAAGTGACATTGCCAGATGTATGGGAGCGAGAACAATGTGGGGAACGGTATGGAAATGACTGATTATTGCTTAATTTGAAATCCGAACGATTAGTTCACATTTGCGTATATAATTCAGTGGTGCCGAACTTGACGAACGCAGCAAATCGCTCCACACGTTCGATTTTATTTCACGTATAAGTTCGAGTTTTCAAAATATGTACCGACGGTATGTAAGAGCGAATTTTTCGATTAAAGTTGGGGTGAGATTTCACGCTTTTTTGCTAATTAGTATTACTGGAGTTTCATTCGACCCTAGGGCACATTCTTGGGCAACCCCTAGGATTGCCTTCTGTCCAGAGAGTTGTGTATAGTTATATCCATACAGTGGACAGGGCCGTGTGTTTATTCATGTTTGCATTTATGTATCTCTTTTTGTTCAGTTAGTACACATTTTAGCAGAAACAATAATTGCCTTCCGCAAACTTTGCATAAGCGATCGAAGTAAATACTGCGTCTCAACGCGCGCGATTTCAAACGAAACTAAGGAAATATGCAAACTTGGCTAAAACCGTAAACAACTCGGCATAGCAACGCGTGTGCCTGTGTGCGTGCCCAAGTGACCGAAGATGGCGCGAGAACAGCAGGCCAACAGGCAACAGCCAAAGCACTAACACAGCCACACCGACACTGCTCCACGGCAGGCAAATCGCGGTGGAGCACCACTGAGATTACGAGATGATCTCTGTGCCCGAACCAGAAGTCCCAAAGAAATGAGCGAGAGCCACCAGCCAGGGCCATCTTTGCAGGGGGACACTCGCGGTACCCCAGTAACATCCAGCGCTCATTGACAGTCGCTCGCCATGCATACATACCATGACTGCGCATGGAGTTGCAACCACATGCAGCCAGTGCACTTCACGGCACTAGGCTCTTTAATTCGCTGAGAACGAGTCGTGTGTGGTAGTTCAGCAGCAATTGCTCCCCTCCAGCAATGTTTGCTTAACCGATGCAGGCGAGAGTGAAACGAGTATACTTGCCTGCTCGTGATTGGCTGCTCGCAAAGTGCTTTGGGCGAGACGAGGGCGTTGCTTGGTCACACACACCAGCACATGCCGTCGAGGCATACGATACGCTGCTTGCACTTCACCGGGGGGTCGAACCTTGGCAACAGAGAGTGTACTCGTCGACCAGCAACACAGCAACAACAACACGCTGTGTTCTATATCGTGTTGCCGAGCACCAGCGACAGAGCGCATGTTGGCCATTTGTCAAAGTGTAGCCTGCAAATGTTCCACAATGTTGGCCATAAAATGTGCCGTAACAATTTAAAAAGACGTTAATAACTCTGCCACAGGTCACTTAAGTTTGCAGTATTGATTTTTATTCAAACTATCTGCAAGCACACACACGTTACAACATCAGCGAATCACATGGACAACGAACATTTCCATTATGTGCGTAGGGCAGGTGGATATATAGTTAATAAGGATACAAATAATACATACGCACACGCACCCCCGCTTGGTTCCTCATTTTCGACCTATTGATGGAGGTATCGCCGTGCAACCAAACTTGAAAGGTGTTCAACCGGAAAGACACTCCATGCATTTGTTTTGAATCCATCAATCCTCCCACCCCTCCAAATCGTCGATTTGAAAGCCATTCGACTGCCCGACACCAACACGAATGACATTTTTATAAACGTAGTTGGCCCACACTTCGTTCAAGCCAAATGTCGATCCAAATAAAAGGGCACATCCACGATAATAAATAACGGAAATTTCTATTCAAAGTCAAGGACTTTGACTTGATTTAATTAAGCTTTTGCCTCAAGTAGAAAACACACACACACAACAAGGAGCCTTTCAGAACTGTGAATGTGAATGAGAAAACCACAACAATTTGTAATTCCCTCGTCGTCTGTTGCATAAATTGCATACGGTGAATTATAGAGAGTACCCGATGCCTTTCATACATCGAAAGGGCTGAAATTTGAGCTGAGATTTTATGCAATCGCCCAGCGTGTGTAGGATACTGATACACACGCAGTATATTTCACAATGGCGGGATCTCACTCATTGACGTATCAATAAATTCACTCTTGGGGGGGCTAAATTCATTCATTCATTCTGGGGGGCTGAATTAATCCTGAAGTTTTTAGCGCTACTGAATACGGCTTTGATCTCACTGTAAGTTATTGAGCTGGAATCGGCTATTGATTGTGAAATTAATTTAAACATATTGAGAAAGATGTTATGCAATCGCACAAATTACTTTCCAATTAAGCAAACACGTACTAAGTCCGGCCGATAGACGCTTCTTTTTTCGTTTTTGATTTACTACAAACTACAAGACAAAAAAGGCCACTCCCCATTGTTGCAATAGCCGGATTGTATAATAGCTACCCATCAGGTATGAAAATGAGCCCTCCCAGATGATGCCAACACACAGGAATTTTTACACCCTCCTAGAAGATGTGATCCGAATTTTGTTCGACTTCTTAAGAAGTGGTTTCTTATTCTGTTCTTTAAGGAAGTCTTAAGCAGATTTTCTTTTAGAAAGCAACATGGAAAGTTATTCTATGCAAACCTTTTATCGCTTCTTTCAGATGTACTTGAGCAGGTATTTATTAAGAACACATTCCTTAAGGTCTTCGTTCGGCTTCGTTAGGGCTCCTTCAATCATAACTTCTGTAAAAGACCTGAAGACGATGCAGAGTTTTGTGTCTGTTGTTTAATCTACCTAGACAACTGAACTTTTAAAAATTATTTTTTTACTAGAACCGGTTATGATGCCAAATATTAATTCATCTTAAAAGTGACATTTTTTCCGAACAAATTTAAAGCCGTAGAATATTACGGTAACTAAAACCATTAAACAACCTACAAATGATAGGCCATTTGAGTATTGGTTATTTTAGGAATATCCTGATTTTACTTGTAGTTTGATATTTGCACCATAAATGAATAATCAGCATAAAAATTTCAAATTTACAAATTCTGCTCTTAGATTTTCAGATATCCTTCAAATATTAAAAAAAAGTTAATTAAAACCAGCGACTTTACGTTAAAAAATCTATTTAGAAACGAAACCTAATGATATCCATCCCCAATAAATTTTGAACAAGACTATTCAGACACTTTGTGAGGCACTGAGCCCTTTGCTGTAGAAGACGTTTACTGTCATTAATACGTGGTTATATATGTTTATGTATGCATACATACAGATTCGTATAAAACACACGCATATACATATGTCCTATGACAATACTACCACAAATCGAAAAAGTTTCATTTCTAATCAATCGAAGTCTCTGCATCAAACAGTTTCATTGTGTTCTATCCATTCCATACCCATAATCCAAATAGACCTTCGATGGCTCATTTGAATAATCAACGTCTTCTTTAAGTCCCATTTACCAAATGCCTTTCATTCTCTTCTTCTGCCATACAATACTTACAATGGCCTTTCACACATACAGACACGCATACTTATGTATGTGTGTGCACATAAAGCATTTGGGACCAAAGCACTTACTGGACGAACTCAATTGAAAACGCGATGATGTAAATAATCCCCAAAGCAGGAAAATTGCCCTTTTTGATTTGGCATTCAGGCAATAGATAGCATATGCTGAACACTTTATACTTGAAGCAGGAGATATGACATTTGCAAATTAAATTGTTTCTATGATCGTATTGAAAGTGATATTTTTGTGGGCTCTGAATTTGCTGCACGCACATTTACGGTAAGACAATGGCATGTGGTGCTACATGACGATTTGATGCAAATTTTTAATACAGTTTGAAGAAGTAGTTTGGTCTAGCAGTGTTTGGTCTAGCAAAATTTTCGATTATTTATTCACCATTCTGTTGCGGACTTGTGTGAAACCCCCACAATTTGTGCGGTTTCGTGGGAAACAAACGACAAACGTATGCTTTCTATGGCGCAATCATGCTTCTAAACGAAACTTTTCTGAAAATCTAAGGACCACCCAAATGAATAGTGGCCGAAAATTGCAGCTGCCAAAAGCTTCACAGCACCATAAACATGCCTTCTTTATTGGAAACGAAAAATATTAGTGAAAACAAGATGCGGGTGACTAAAGGTGAAAATCGGGAAACAAATTAAAATCTCTCTCACTATGAACACGCAGTGAGACTTTTTTCAAACGTCTAATAATTCTTATTTTGTCAGGATTATATCTGCATCTACAGCAGCATCAGAAGACAAGCATATTGCGCTTTTCCGCTGGGAACAGTCTAAAGTGAAGACATGCAGGATTCGTTTAAATCAAGAGAGAGACAGAGTTCCAATTGTCTATATAGTGATCTGATGATTTAACTGCTTCGTTAGAAATATTCACGAATAGGAGATTACTATCGTTTGTGGTTCGCGTTTTACGAATTGAAAACCGATGCGTTTTGAGTTCATACATCGTATTGTAAGATCATCTTCTCATGGAATGCCAAATGAATTACTAAGAAACCGTATCGATTTTCCTCAAGCGCTCGAACAATGAAAATTTTGTAAAAAATACAAAGGAAATCTATAACAAATAATAACAATAATGATAACATATGCACACACCCCTTGTGGGCATATGTGTGCATATTGAAATCCTTCCTTCGAAAGGACAAACAATTGTCAAATGATCCACATTCAAAAGAAAAAAAGAAGATTTGCGAAAGACGATTAAAATGACAAAAACACGCAAATCGATACGGAACACTTATCTATCTATCACATGGAACAGGACGTAAGCCCTATACGAGTATGTATGGAAGTGCTGTACACGCAAATGGAAACAATACTCCTTAAGATGAACACAATAATCCAGCGCACAATCGCAGATGAACACAACATTAGGATGTTGACCATTTGTGTGTGTCATTCATTTTCCAATTATTCGCTGCATTGATTACTGCGAAACAACTGTACGTGGAAGGAGCAGTGGATGAACTAGTTTACGTACAGAAGAATAAACTCGAGAACATTTTAGAAATTGTAAATTCAGTTGAGAGGATGGCTGCAAATCGTGTGATAAAAGAATTCAAAGTATTATTGCGCAAATGTATGAAATGTATATTTATTGAAAATATTTCCATTTCCTTTTCTCTCAATGGAAATATGCACATATTAACATGCTAAATAATAAATTGGCAGAAAAAACAGGATAGAAATGGCAACCAACCCCTTTGCTACTGGCACATTTTTAAACACTTCAGCAAAGCAAAGTACATTTATAAACTCATTTTCGACCTTTCCAATTTTTGGTTTAAAGTCCTTCTTTAAACAAGAATTTATTATGAAATGACAAAAGAAAATAAACAAACAGAGAAGATGGTTCATTCATTTGACAAATGTTCTCGGCATATATAAGACTGACGTCACCATCACCAATACATTTGGATATAGATTTTAAGTTGGTATAAGATTTAGACATCTTGTCTGACGGTTTAATACTGTAGGCTACGTTGTGCTATCAGCGATGAGCTGATAATGAGTATGCAACGGCTTCTGAACACGAAGGGTTACTGCAGCCTTCTCAAGTATTGAGAAGAAGTCGGAAAAGGTTGGTTTGATCAATAATAAAGCCTAACCAAATTATTTGGAGCACTGGGTGATTTCATCTACCTTTGCTTCGACAACAATTAAATAAATGGAGGAGTATTGCTTGGAAGCTTGTTGTAACGTGTAGGATGA
Organism: Philornis downsi; assembly: GCA_019455685.1. Taxonomy (NCBI): domain Eukaryota; kingdom Metazoa; phylum Arthropoda; class Insecta; order Diptera; family Muscidae; genus Philornis; species Philornis downsi. The sequence goes on from JAHXMU010000172.1 coordinate 483,577, forward strand.
ATCTTTTCTGGGAGTATTCGAGAGATGTTGTGCGGAGATATGTAGACTCATCACTATCATCAAATGATTCTTCAAAACTGTCAAAAAGTTTAAATGAATATGTATCTCAAATTGTTCTGTGATAATCAGTAATAAATAATTTTTTCGAAAATTACGAGTTCAGACATTTCTACATTAAGGTGGTTATATGCTGCAGTATTAAAATCACTTTATTGGATGCACATTTTTGCGCTTTTATCCAAATTATTTTGCGTATAGTAAATAATCGTTCGAGAGTTTTTAAACACAACCAAGTTGTTTTCTCTTAATGTACCAATATTTTGTTTTTCTGTTTTTTTTTTTTCAAACAAATTGATTTATCTCCGACTTTCTTTATTCTATCAACACTTGTAAGAGATGCTTTTTATTTCTATACGATCTTAGAAAATATTTTGACTTTTACGTTTAATATAAAAATTTCTTATAAATTGTTTAAGAGTAAATGTGAGATTTGATCATACGCTACTGTTGTGGAAATAGAAAAATAGATTTTGAGATAGCAAAGCGTGGGCGGAGCCCTGCCCACCACAATAGACAATTTTTGACAAATTTCTTTCATCTTATTCGAGATATGGAAATGGCATTTGTCACATATGTTGACACGCCCTAGAAAAATGGGCGGTGCAAAACTGTATGTAACTTAATCTAGAATGGGATTGCCAAACAAGTTAGTGAATTGCTCTCCAAATAAGAAAACCAAAAAAAAATAATTTTTCGAATAAAACCTACATTAATTACAGGGTTCATGTCCATTGAATTTTTAAAAAAGTACGCTATAGAAAATATTGCATAATACTACAATTTTATAATAGTACAATTTTAGTTCATTATTCTGTTTCAATGTCATTTATCTATTAGAAATTATTCATTATTGCTGTTTTGCCAACTGGCTGGAAGGATAGTTATTACCGTATTCGCCAAAATACCATCTTCTGCGCCGTTAACTGTTTGTGCTTTCTTAACCACCATCTCCACCAAATATAACAAATAGACTTTTTCTAAAAATAAGTTTTCATTTTTAAAAATGTTACTGTTTTGCTGTAATAACGTCACAACTTTTGACTATCTCGTGCGAATTGATCGATATGTATACTGCACTTACACTACATGGCTTTAGCGAATGTGCCTATGCTTGTACCGTACATACTTATATACATACATACTATGTGTACACATTGTATGTATGCGTATACAATATGCCAAATATTACCAAAGCACTTTGAGGACTTAATTTCTTCATCGTTGCCTGCGAAAACCATTACTATTAGAACATTTTCTTTCAACTACTTCCCATATGCTAATAAGGGCGTTGATGGCAAAGATTGGGGCGGGCAAATAAGCACAGGCAATACGAAAGGAAAAAGTGACTGTGCATCGATATTTTCCATGCTCTTAAGAATATGCGAAAGAATTGATTATCGAAAACAGAAAGCCCATAACCGTAACAAAACAGACATTGAAATTTCTGTTTTTGGGGTAGTGTTGGCATGGGGTGTGAGAGGTAATCATTTGAAAATTCAACGGACGGATACAAATATGACACAACGTCAAGTGAACGCAAATGAGCAATGAGCGTAGTCAGGACAAAGCGCTTTTACGTTGCCTAGTTGCGGCCACAGCTAGGTGAGAAGCGCGCTAGAATAATACGATTTAAAGTGTGCAACAGTAAGCGGATTGTTGACAGGGCAATGACGACCAAAGCGATGTAGTAACCTTTAAAAAACATACTCGTACAAAGCATCGACAGGAATTCTCCGACCATGGCTGAATGGATAATTTCTTTCGCTCCTCAATTAGAAGGTTTTGTGTCATTTGAAGATTCTTTTGAAAAAGTACTTCTATGGGAATATGTCGATTTGAACCCAGAATAGCAAAGATAATTGACTTTTGTCGCATTTCATTCATCGTTGATCGCTGTCCGACGAGATGCTGTGCTATTCACTGCCAACGATTTCTCGACGACTCGAAGATATTCCCAAATAATAGGTGTGTGTATTTGTGTGTGTGTATGTATGCGAATGTGCATCTATCACACTAAAGTGTCAAAGTCATAATTCGGAAATCCCTTTTAGGCTCCTTCGGTGCAACAACATTTCCACTAAAGAACGCAATGCCCACGAACACAAGTGCATGCGGCAAGCGCAAAATACTATGTGTGTGAGAGTACATAATACAGGATGTGTAACACCTTGCTTGTCCAAAATACACATGAATGAATGCAGATTCCATTTATCCGCCCTGGGCCCTTTGTCTTACACGTAGTGAACCACACAGAGACAATGGCAAGTGAGCGAGCTGAATGGTGTCGTCGGAACAAAGATGCTACGGAGAACTAACTGAATTGAATGCATCTCAAGGAGAAATGATAGGACGTGTAAAAAACAAAGACACAGTGTGAATTGCAGGAGGGTGCGTCGGACACAAGAATGAATGAAGACACCCGTCGTCATTAACAGCACAATAAATCCACACACTGGAACAGTGTGAGCTGGGAGAGAAATGCATTTGTTAAATGGACACCATAACTAATACGATAACAAGTGAATGAATGAATCCTACAAAGCAGTTGCCAACAATGATAGACACAAACTGCTCCTATCGCGACACTCCAACGCCACAGTCGGGATTGTTAGGAATACGGCTGTTCAAATGGTCGCTACGTGCGTCAGCCATGGGAATACTGTACGCGTGTACTTTTTGCTGTTCCTACTTAGCATGATTTCCATGTCCAGCCTGTGGTTGAGGTCGGTTTTGGATTGATGAAAGTTTGCGCACCAAACTCCTTACTTGACACTACAATTCAAATCGAATACTATAAGTTTCCATTACAAATAATCGAATCGTTTGGTACAATGACTAGAAATACAAACACGTGATTGTTTCCCTGAGTCCATTAAATTGAATGACCATTCTCCTCACTCTGGACCAAAGAAATCAGAAATCAAAGAAAGTGAGTTGCGTTTCTCTCTCAGAACCATTTCAATGGTAGAGGGAGCAAACACATCAACAATATCTAGTATTATGGCATTGTAATTGCACTTGGGTGTGTGCGCGTATGGGTGTGTTTATGTATGCACAGTGGACAAAAAGAAATTATGTTTGAAACAAAATGCATTTCATATTATTGAACAGCATTGAAGGTAGTAAGTCAACAAACCATCAATAAAATACTTTAAATCTGAACTGTCGACGTGAAAGGTGGAATTTGTGATTCAGTTTAGCTCACTTTGAATCCCTAATGACTGCGTTCCAGAAGTAAACCAATTCAAACGTTATGTGCCTCACAATAATAACGTTTGTATGCAATTAGCAATGAGCCAATGCATGCCACTAACTCTGGGAAGCCCTTTTATTAGTTTGTCGATAACTGTTCATTCGATATTTTCTCGTTCGGGCACAAAGGCGCAAAATGGAATAAGATGGCAAATTATGTAGATAGTAAAAATTTCAGAAGAAATTTTTCATTTTTTAAAGAGTTGTGGGGAAAATTTGCATTTTTGTATTTTTAAGATTTTTACTAATTAATTTTATAAAAAAATATAACTATATTTCCATTAAAAATGAAGAAATCATATAATTTCTGTCGCAATGCTCAACTTTTAAATTGAGCAACATTTTTGTGTATCGGAATCTTTGTTTTAACTATGTTCGGAGGTAAGATTATGTGTTTTGTGTTTTGTTGCTGTAAAATATTATACCTATAAAGACACAGAAAATTGTAACCTTCTGAAGTCCTCCGTTTGGAAAAAGGATCGATCTTTCTTAAATCGGTCTATTTGCATGTGTAGTACCCTAAGGGACATGGCAAGGCAATCAGTTTTTAATTCGTAATACTAAATTCCTGATGCAAGCTCAGTTATAGAGAATATAATATAATTAAATGAAAAATACGAATATAAGGATATATAAGATAAATAAGGTAATTTTTATGGGAGATACCACAGAAGGCTGGTCATTCCGTCGCTACTTTCACATTTTACCAGTATTATTACACAGCATGATTGATGAGAATTTAAGTAACTTTAGCCTACTAATTAGGATTGCGATGGAAAATCGAATTTCGATAAGTTGGTATGGGAGGTGCCAAAATAACTACCAGCGTGGCAATATCACCCATTTTTGTTTCTACAATTTAGCTCACCAAATGTATGGCATATGGCAAATTTGGTCGAATTGGGTACAATCGTTTAGAAGATATGGAGGTAAGAATATATTGATTAAATCGGTGATTTGTATAGGAGGCTCCAGAATGGGCGGACTTACTTGATCGATGTAATGTACAAGAATATAGACTGATACAGCTAACTAATTAGAAATTATAGAAAATTGAGAGAGGTACCAGAATGGGTATGGCAAAGTGTTCAGCTTTCATTCTGAGATCCTATTTGACGAACGCTGAGTATGTATCAAATTCGATTAAATTTAGTGCAACTGCACAAAATATGTGAACCTATATATTTATGAAGCCTGTCATTTGAATGGGAGGTGACAGAAGGGGCTCGGCAATATGATCCGTTTCTATTCTATGACTCTACAATGACAAATGTTAAGCGTTTGAAAAAAAACTACATATAAAAAGCCGATCCTACTCGCCAAAGATGGAGGATCCATATGTTTTACGAAGTATAGTAGTCATCAAATCACTTGATTAATCCATAATAATAATAATTGTGTATTTCTACTCTTTCAATACACACTCCCTAACTCTCGGACAGATGGACATTCTTAAAATGACACAGGTTTTGTATACTTTGTGGAAACTCAGATGATAATTTCCATTCATTTTAAGAGGAATGACGAACTTGGCATTATATATGGTATACATACATATATATGTATATAGCAAATAGGCAGACGCTAAATAATATTAATAATTTTATAACTCACTTTTTGCGATAAGGTTGTTTTGTATCATTGTAGAGAAATCAAAGCTAAGCTAAGTTTTTCGAAAATATTGCAATTCTTGTACTTGCATGTCGTATTTGCTCCCAACGCCGGTACCCATTTTCGACATCTTTATCCAAAGGCCCAAATGAACTAATTTTGACATTTTAATTTTTGCACAACGTTTAGCAAAAATAAAAACCTTTAGGTACATACATATGTATGTGTGTCACGCCCGGAATTCATTGATTGCTTCACATAAAAATTAAATGTGCCAAAAGAATTGAAATTGCAATCAATCCCTTTTTCAATTACATCGGCAGCTGTCAATAACCCCTTTAACATCGCCTTGCATCGCAAATTTTGAATTGATACTGTAAAACACGTTGGAATAAATCAGTGCATTCGCAATTTTAGCATCAGCTCGAAAGAACATTTATATGATCAGGACACGATATCCGGGAGAAAGTCAATTGTCTACAAGGAGGCGTTTACGTGCGGTGTCATTATGCGTTTTCAAATAATTTAAGGAACAATTTTGTCGACAACACCCTCTTTACAAATGCAAAAAGAGGCGAAACTTTTCACTTTTCGCAACTGTGCGGGACTCTGCGCGACGAAAGTGGGGTGGATAACAAACTGATATGAATCGATTGTTTTAAATATATATAGATTTTAAATAAATGTCGTTTGTGATTGTGCAAGGGGTTAAATGGATTAAAATGTACTTTGTAACATTCTCACGTTCGCACATACAACCCTTTAATAGCTCGATGTTTTCACGCTCCTCAGCCCAATTTGAAACTGTTGCGGTTTAAGTGTCAAACTGTGTACCATCTGATTGCTTTGAAACGAAAGTAATTGTGATATAGGTACATGTGCGCTTGATTTAGCCGTGCGCTGAACAGCTTCCGTTTAAGGATTTTAAAGCAGTTAACTACGCCACATGCACTTAGCATTTACTGCGACCATTGCTGTACGAACTCGTCCGAGTGTAATGCGTATGTCACAACGCAGCGGTCAAGTGTTGGTAAATTCATCGCCCTACAACATCCCCTGACAACGTTAAAAAGTCCATCTTTTCTGCATTAATTACAATTCAATTCAAGACGTCACTCGTAACGTACACAGATCTACGCCTGATACATATGTGCCACCAATCAGTCTCATATTCAGAGCAAAGAACGTGATCCAATCCTGAAAGAATACGCTTCAAAGAAAAAGATCAGCAAAAAAAAAAAAAAAAAATAAAAATAAAAAGAGTTTGACCCTTCCATAATCAACAAGGGGTTATGATACTCGCTTATCGCTGTTGCAGCTGCAAACAATATTCAAAGGATAATTGCTGCTTGGGAATGGACCTCTGCAGTGGAAGCTGTTAAGACAACTTACGATCACAGCTATCTGACTAATGTTTATAGTATGATTCCTTACCATATTGTATATAGAATAGGACAGAAGCACATTACCAAAGACGAAATTTCGAACTAATAATAGGTTTTTTTCTTGTTGTTAAAATTCCAATTAGAAATGAAAATGGATATGTGAAAACAAAAACAAATTATGTGAAGTCAGAAGGAACTCAAATGAGTAACAATTAGATTGAATTTTAAGCATCATTTGATTATAATAATAAAGATTTTCGTTTGTTGCCGGAAATCCATCGATTGTTTCACATAAAACTGTATACCACGAAACCCCGAACTGCGGCTCATTTGCACTTTCCATTCCGTTCAATAAGTGAATTTAAACTTAATACTACACAATTCAAGAACATTTTTGCCAGTGTTTTTATGATAAATTTTTAGTACAGCCATTGTGATGGTTTTTAAGCTGGGAGCTGAAAAAATTTGTATGCAACACACGCAAGGAATGATAATTCCTTGAAACTGAATACTACATAATTCAATAAAATTTTCGACATCGGTTTTAGATTTGATATTTAACACATCAATTATGGTGATCCATAAGCTACAAATAGGAAAAAAACATTTTTATGAATTATGAAACATTTAGAGAGATAACAAATGAATTGGTTATACGGTGAACTGACGATTTCATTCTGTACGAAGTATTCAAAAATATTATTCAAATCTTTCGGTTACCTATAGTTTGTGATATATGGAGAATAGAAATTTCAAAAATTCCTTCTTGCCAATATTTCCAATTAAGTTCATGTTACAAGTGTTTATGTTATTTTTTATGTTTCTGAGATAATTCAATATTCAAAGGCATTTTCCATGCTAATTTGTAAAAGAGTATTTGTGCAAAGAATACAGTCGTTAAAAGATAGATTTGACAAGTATTTCGCACCTTGAATGATCTAACATCTGATGCGAATAATCCTTTAGTTCGCATCAAACTATTTCCACAAATCGATTTTGCCTTTTTTGTTCAATCTACCTATACAAAGTGAATATAAGGGAATACATTTGAAAGTTCTATCATAAAAACAATTCATAGTACAGCATAATTCCACCTTCATTAAGTTGACCCAAAATAAATTGTTAACGAAGCAATGGAATAATTGTAAAGCTCGTTTCGCATGCGAAATTTCACACATACACTTGTATGCTCTAATGTTTGTGCTCCAAATCGATAATTTATCACCGGATTGATGTGACAGAAAAGGGACGCCAAGCAATTGCGAATACCGAGCATTGATTTGCATATCAAATAAATGAAATGAAATGAAATATTCTTCCCAGAGGAATAGTCAGGCACAGGCCGAGGAAGTTTCCGTACACATATCCGTGCGCATACTCGTATATTGTCTTTGTAAATGTCGTTGTATTCGTAGCGAAGTGATCAATAATTTTACCTTAATGGATGACAAAATTGTTTAGTAAATATTGTAAGTCGGCAGTCACTATTCCCCATAAGTGCCCACTTAATCCCAGGATATGCAGAACGAGGGTCGGGCTCTTCAGTGGTGATGAGCAATCAATCAGGCGTAATTCAATCACTGATTCTCAAGAGGCATTATTGTCATACCACTCCTGCGAACATATCGCACATGTTTCCAAGAACTCGCACAATTGCCTTCAACTACGATTCGGAATCTTTAGCTGATTGCAATGATCGTAGACCAAGCAAAAAGATCTACAGTCATATTCTACTGACACTTGCCGCACATCCGATAAAGATTAATATAAAGGTATTAAAATAGGTATCATGTGCCCGTTGTACATGTGGCCACACATATTTTAAGCTCCATTGATATGGATTCTTTGCCAAGAGATTAAAATCCCTCTTAGAAAATCTTTAAATCTCACTACGAATGGAGTTTAATGTGTTGGGGCGACATGTTTCCCATCTGTGGGTCCTTAAGGACTTCAGGTGATGCGTGAAATGGTCATCGTTAGCCAATTTGTATATAATCGGATTACATTGAACGATTTTGGCACTGGTGGTCAATTCAATTAGGTAGTTTTGTTAAGAAAAGCTTTCCTTGGCACAGTGTCACACAATGGTTGTATTTAAATAAGGACTTTCTGGTTTCCTTTGATGTGGTGGAGTACTCTTGACAATAATAATGCGTCTCCTTTATACGCACGCATACGTGTACATATGCAAATACACACCTATGTTAATATACAGCAACATATCCATGTTAAGAATGTACGAGTATACTGTTTTTATTTTGGAATAGCTACTTCGATATTTTCCTTTGAAAATTATTACTGTCTGTCGTTCGCTTTGTCTAAGGGAGAACTCGTCCGCCCCATTTGCTACGCCAAATTTTAATATTGTATTTTATCTGCTCATCTCGCACGACCACATCTGATAGGGAGCTAATAAAAAGGACATTTACTTCCATTTCGTTGCTAATAAAAAACAAATTCAAATGCCAAGAAACCCCGGGCATAACAAACGAAAAAGGTACGAGTACAAGGCAAAAAGGCAAGATTGTGAATTTCTTGATTTGACCCTTACGGCTATTTATCGCTATTGTTTCCATTATCGTCGTCTCCGTGTTTGAGGTATCCTTAAGTTTGCCCTGCCACAACGTGTATCATCTTGTTGCAATTATACACAAACAAAGCATTACATGAACCCTATTGCAAATTAACTAATTTTTATTTATCACCCGGAGAATACTCGGTTAGCATTCACACGCTGCATCGAAGGGGTTGAAAGAGGCCTCCGTGATTTCGTGTTCATAGACGAGTGACCCAAAATACTTGTATACTATGTTTATTTGTGACGACGATGCTGACATGGGTATATTCGTAACGAACTTCTCCACGTGCACGGATTCGATGGTAGTGACCAATCTTGAAAGCGTTCCAAAACAATGTGATTTGCCACAGCATACACATATCCCAGTAGACGATAAATTTCACATGATGACGCACAACTATTAAAACAAGTTCCTCTTACATCGCATGAGGGACTGGGAAAAGCTTCTCACATCTCACGAGTTGAGAAATTACATTTATGTCGGTCTCTTTAACTATTTTTAACTTGGGCTGAATTTGGACTCTAAATCCAGTACTACATTCCTGTAAGTCGAAAGATTTAACATCCCATGATCGATTCGTTGCTATTTGTTGCAAACTTTCGCAGGTCGACAATTTCCTCATATCGTTAGCCACACATCTTTTAACATAGAATTGCCGAAGTTCTCAATCATATCATAATCATGCAATTTTTGTTGGAAGCGAGAAATGTGGTTGGACTGCGTACTGCGTACTTCATTCATAAGGATGAAGGAATCAGTAATGTAGTGAATTGTGATCATTCGATTAAACTTAAATTAAGTTTTTCTCAAGCTCTTCTCTTTTGGTTTGGTCGATTTTTTTAATACTTGTACTTGTATATCCACCGCTCGTTTTTTTGCCTTTAAGTTAGAAATCAGTCTTAATATCAATATCAGTCTTAATATTTTGTAGATCACAAAGTTTCAGCAGAAGAAGGACTCGTCTCAGGGAATTTATAATCCAATGCACTGCACTGGTTTTTCAACGACTTCAAGTCTAGTGATTTTCAGGTATCGGGAATAATAAATAAATGAGAAGATGGAAAGCTAAGATACACATGTATGTCCGCCAGGAACTCATGGTCATTTCTTCCCACACTATTGGATGCAAATATTGAACCAATATGACACGACGCGATGTACGTACAGCGACATTTTGATGCAATGAATCAATTTCTGTTGATGTTTTAAATGAATTATGATGCAATTTCTACTGGCGTTCTCGCTATTGTCATTGACGTTCCAATTTCTCGAATATAAAGCGTGGGTAACGCTACTAATTTCTCATTTGATTTCGATCGAGACAGATGAAGTAACCATAACTGACGTCGATGGGTTTGCAATCGTTAGGGCATTTGGGGTTTCTCGTATTTCCCTTAGGCTTTACTTTTCAGAATCTCATTTGCGTGTTGCAAATACGACTTTGGTGCGGGGAATGTACATCATGTACATCGCATTCATCACCGGCATTGGCGATGGTGTTGCATTGTTTACGCTGGCACGACACCCGAGACCTTATCCTCATCAAGAATCCCAAAGAGATTGGATGAATGGAATAAGAAGCACAAGAAGACGAATACGAAAACAACCAACAAGAGGAATCATCTCAAGAAAACAAAATGCGTTTTGGCCGAGAAAGGCCTCTTTTGTTCTTTCATGAAAAATTGTTACTTAAACAATAGCGATAATAATAACAACAACGGCAACACTACGCCAACAATAGCCCATTCAGCCGACAACAACAGCGATTTGAAGAATTTCTTAATGGCGTAAAATAATAAATATTTATTAGTTTAAACTTTTTTCATCTCTTCTTTATGAGTTATTGTATTATTGATGTCTATGTCTGCATCTGTGTTTGTGCCAAGAGAAGTGAATGGCTGTGCGGGATCTCTGGCTTCTTCCACATATTTTGAAGCAAAGCGTAAGATACTAACACACACACACACACACACACACATGCACATGTACAAGTGTTATTTTAGTCGCTTTAGGATTTGTTTTGGTGCCTTTTGTTGTTGAGCTTTCATAAGTGGTTATGATTAATGTGCGAAAACGTGTTAAATGTAGCTAAGATTAAATGTACACATCGTTTACGGACATATGTATGTATGTACGTATGTTACATGCATGTAGTTAGGTAGACATCTGGCTGTGTATGTTTGTTTGTTTGTTTGTTTTAGCCGCCCCACTGTTACCGATCCATTGAAAACATGACATTGCACGATGAAAATCGAAGGACTGAAAGTTGGAAAATCGTCAAAGTGCTCGATTGATAGACACATCACCATTGTGACGACACCCAGCGATCCAACATTCACACCGATGCCCGATTACTCTCGGCCCCAGCTTTGGGTGCCTTTGTGTCCTATAGAAAATCGAATCTGGCAAAACAATAGCAACCAGTTAATAAGATTTCATTGTCTGTCATCATTATGAAGAAAGAGGCCTTTTGACCATTTCTCTGCAGTGCCTAATGCCACTACAACGGTTCCAAATACAGCGAGACAATAAAGAAAAATCTGCTGACGAATGGCGACAATCTATTGTGGCCGTTAATAGGTACTGTTCGTTATCTCGATATCAATGAAAGTTGGTATGGATAGCTGCCTCATAGGTGTCTCCACGGACCATAGACTACTTGTTGTTGGTAGTGCACATTGCTTCTCTAGCGGAAATCACAATGATCTCTATAAATATTTGAAAATAAAGCGGTTGAGCACAAACACAAAACAAACGAAAAAGTCTTTATTTTCTCAGTCAACTGTCGTTACGGCCAAATCGTTTCCAGTTTCGTGTTTTACGTAATTGTTGCAATTATTTCAATTGACTTGTGCTAGATTGATCTTTTCTGTCGTGCTGGAGAATAGCTGTGATTTCCAGACAATCGCCCGCACAAGCATAGAAGAGCAGGCTGTTTGGATTATGGCCCCTAACGCCAATGTCGAACGCAATTGATCATAGTCGCAGCCACTAGTACCGAAAAGTAGACGCTTGCTTCTCTGCCGCTCGGACGGGGATGTATTATTGTTCCCCATTGTCACTGAATTATCGACCAGTTGGTATGATCGATTGGAGTGGCCCAACCATACTGCTATGCCATACATAGCTATTGTTTCCAGTAACCCAATTTCCTGCACTTCATCAGCAGTATATGCTTGTTTTGTAAATGATTTAACATCTCACTCTCTGTCAAATGAAATGGAAATTTTCGCGTATAATTATGTATATTTCAAAGATCCAGAGTGCAGTATTTTCACCCTTTGATACTCATTTTGATATGATACCAAATCACGGCCTTCTCTTCGCATAAACTGGATAGGTAGGTGTCAACTACAAGCGATATTAATTCTCGAAAATAAAAATTGATGTCGTCTAAACATTGCTGATGCTAAAAAAGTGCTATCGGTTCATGGCAGCACTATCCGAGTGGAAGCACTATTCTCACATTATGTGGAATACATGCCATTCACGGTGTTTGAGCAAAATATTGTTTACGTTTGAAATCAGTTACACTTCAACTCTACTTTTATTGAAATAATAAACATCCCAAGCATGTCTTTTCTGAGATGATGAGAAGTTTAACCAATATTATTAGAGATATATTTGAAATATTAGCAGCTCTAAATTAAATGTTTTATAGGCCGCATTTTATTGGAGGTTGTTTTGAAAAAGAGTAAAAAGAATAAAAGTGTCATTATTCATCCTCAATGATAGTTAAGGAATTGGAAAAACTCCGAAAACTTTCTAAGAATTTAGAAATGGAAACCACGTGTAAAATTGGAGCAACAACTTGAAACATCTTAATTACTTTCTGCTTAAAAAATTCCAATTCCCTCATTCGCATCATAGTCCAAGACAGAGTCATGGCAACAAAAATGAGTTATGTTATTGTTAGCAGTCGCAATATCAATATTGTAATTTAAGTCATCAAAACTTACTTTATTAAATTTAAGAAAAATGTTTTGTCGTCTAGTAATGTTGTTGTGAATCTATTATGGAAAACTTATTGCACATGCTTGAAGATGCCTGCGTCTGTTTCGCGACATCTCCGGACTAAACCTCAGTTCGAAAATCTGTCATTCTTTGGGCTGCAACAAATGTTGTAGGCAGTGTGGCAAATTTTATCTAATATACCTATTAAGAATAAACACCTAAAAACAAATCTTTTTCAGTGAACGATAGATAAATTAAATAATAAAAAACTGAAACTAGTATAATGACACTGTATAGTGCTGTAACTCCTAAATATGCAAGTTGACTTCAAGTCGATGAAATATACCTATATAAAAGATTTGAGCGCATCCACCTAGGCGGGGGAAACGAAATCACTGTAGATTCACATTTTGACTGCAACAACATCCATAAAACGTGCAACGCATTGTTCCACATTGCGGACGTTTGACGTTGGATACATTCATGAAACTCTGTTCAGTCACAACATGATTCATTTGTACTTTTCACGCCAGGTCCACTGAGAAAAACACCAACGCCATCGAAAAAATCGAAAAGTATACTAGAGTGGTCCTCCTGCCTGTTAGTTACCTACTGTCATAAATTGTATATGATGACAAAGTCCCATAAAAGTTTTCCATTTGCTCTATTGAACTATGCGAGCCTTTAAAGGATGCAGCAAGTACACACAGTCGCAGCTATCACCGGCATCCTTTTTACACTTTTGGGTCCAAATGCCTGATGAGTTGGTGGCAAATAACTGAAAGAGACGCGCGCCGCGCCTACTGATCCATGAATATTCATGCATTTTGATTTGCTTCGTAATGAAAGTTCTCGAAATTAGTGCACATGAGACTTTTACCACATTAATATCGGCAGTGATGATGTGTGTGCTTGAGCACTCTCGTTGTTGTAAGTTCATTTCTCGGCGACACTCGTGTCTGTGTGGCGAAGTGACCAAACATATTGAGAGCATTCGGAAAGCTCCTCTATGCCGTGGGTGAGTGAGTACTTGTGTGAATTGATTAAGTGTGCCATTTGTTGGGGTTAATATCAAAGTAATGATTTAGCACCTTGTTACATGTGCTAGCTGCATCGTGTCCAGCACCGACCCACCGATGAGACCGCCGGCCGGGAGATTTATACCAGTGTGTGCTACATATGGACGGACACAGACATGAAGCACTGTTGCATCATGCTCCTTTCGTCCCAGAACACGTATGCTTGTAAGCTCTGTAGAGTTATTGGGGGGAAAATGTATGAATATGTGTTTGTACATGTGTATGTGTGCTTAATTAATATCAGATTGGACACGTTGGTGGGATCGCATTCGATTACGGACATGCGCTTAATTGAATCAGTGAACGCGTTTTGATTGTTGTGATAGGCATTGTGTGCCGCTGACAACTACTGACAGCCCAAAATGAGCATTGATTGCAGAGAAAAATACCTCTCCATGCCCTAAAGACAACCCTGTTTGAGGAGGGTTGCCAATTGCCAACAACCACTATTGCTCCATACTCTTTAAGGACATCTAAAGCTGTCTTCTCTTCGAAGTTAGCTTCTTTCAATCTATTGATCGTCCGAACATACATTGTGCTCGCGCGCTTTGTTATAGCACTCTCAAGCTGGCGTGCAAAGCATTTTGATTGGATTAACAATTATTCATACAATATACTACGACGGCAGAGTGGCCATGGCGCAGCATCTCATTAGGCATCATTCTAGTGTGCCGAAGTCGATTGGGCCTTTGTTGTGTCATTGTGAGTGTTTTCATCCGCATGAGCTCTTGTTTATCGGAGTATTTGTCTTGATTTGGTATCGGCTTTGTTCGCACTGTGAAACACCCTCTCGATCTGAATGCATGTAAATAATTGGTAATCCATTGAATTAGGAGATCAATTTCATTCAACGCAAAACAATGTGCGAGCGGGCTAGACTGGCTGGAACCACACAGTCAGTGTCTGACACTTGCGGACCGGCTCGCGACTGGGCGCATTTAGAAAGCACCATCATTGACAAAATATGTGCATATGCTTATGAATGTCAGTCGATCGTTAAAAATATCTGTCATGGCACACGACAGGCAGACCCCCGTTTATGTCACTGTAGTTGGGGAATATCAAGTCCACCAGCCATTGTCGTTCGTACGCCACATGCATATGTACCTATTGCTAGCTATGGCTTGAATTTCATATTCGAATTCAAAGAATCTATCACTGCGTTTTTTTTAATGGAGATTTTCTTCAATTCGTCGGAGTCGATCAACGTCCCTGTAACAATGCAAGTGCCCCTTAAACAATTTTCTTTGGAATTGGATAATATGCTTCTATTGTATGACATGTAGTCGAGTGACACACCTACATATCTATGGGTCAGATCCCATTCAATGAGTTCCTTGAAGTCGACTTCACATTTACATTTACAACCGCAAACTTTCTAAACCGCACTGATCCCGCCACACCGAGATACAAAACAAATGTTTACACTTCCATCAAAAAGTAAACTGTTATCATTACAGAGTGCGACGATCGTAAAATTCTCCAATTATCGCCAAAATTTTGTTGGACATTTTTGTCACATACGCAAGAGATACTTTATCCCATCGCAATAATGAAGACTGAATATGTTTGCTCCAATCGTTCTTATTCAAATGTGCAACCACTCGTGTGAGTACAAATGTGAACGCCCGTTGTTAAATTGCAATTTCATGCAAATTTGCAGATATTCACCGAATGCTGAACTAACTCTGCCCACACAGGTATTCGAGTGCTGCAAGCGTAGTAATAACAGCTCCCAGGGTTTCGTCAGCCCACGCTTGTATTAACATTCGCCCTTGGTTGTGCTACAGAGGCTTGCCAAATTAGCATTAGCACGAATTTATTATAATAGATAGATCGATCTGTAATGTGCCCGCGACGTTCTCTAAGAAAGTTAATTAAAATGAGATTACACGCACTATATCGTAAACACTCCAGTAGGTTTCCCAAAGACACCGCAAACAAATGGAAAAGCGACAGCTCGGTTAGAGTTCAGCAATATTAGGAGGCAGATGAAGGCAACGATCACACAACATCAGTCAAAATGATGGATGAGTTAACGCTCATGAGCCCAAAATGTTGCAATCTATCGGAACCTCAACGTGGTGCCGCAAACCAACAGATGCAAATACATCCCATAGACAAACAAAAGAGTGTCACTTGAAAATCACACCGAGACCAGACACTTATCAAAACACGATGCAGCACAAAAGGGCAGCATAGGCGTTATGAAATGCAATCCACAGCAAATCAAATATACAATTTGCACAGATGCCCTCCTCTTGCCACTGTAGTGATGTAATGATTTGTGTAGTCGAATTCCCTAGCTTTGCGTCATGTGCCCGACTGTGCAAAACGGCATTTAACTGCGAAAGAACTTCATGTCAGTGACGCATGAATAAGTATGCAATACTGAGCGAAGCAACTAAAGAGAGATAGAGCTTAGCTTAGTGCCATTTTCCGCTACAGTTGCAACTTAATCGATGTATATTAAAATCGCGGCCCAAATGATAGTGTAGTAATCCCAAATGAAAAAATGTGATACTTGTGTATTTATCACGGAATAGTCAACTACAATCAAAAGTGTATTGTTTTCGCCATTACCGCGACAAATGTGCGCACTTTGAGGAAATGAACCCCTGAAACCGTTGATCATCTTAAAGAATGCGACATCCAGTTCGCAGATGTCAGCATCGATGAATGGCGACAAAAACAGAATCCTTTGCAATTACATGCTCGCAAACTTCTTCAATTCAATTAAAATCGAACCCTTGCACAAAGGCCACAGACGGCATCATAATAGCGTAGATTTGATCGCAAAAATGTAATGGCCTGGAAAACCTCTGGCACACATCAAAGGAAAACTCACAGCAACAACCCTTTTTTGTCACGTTGTTTAATTAAATTTAGTGCTTTGCAAAAAAATAAAAAATAAAAATAACGGAAATGTCAAAAATCAAAGATCACAATACGAAGGTCGCCGTCTCCTTTGCCAGTTAAACAAAGCCGTTAATGTGCTCTAGAAACAAATTTATGAAAGCAAAAGGTTACGTCGTGATGCAGGTGAGAAACGGATGAAATCAGGAAAACACAATAACCGCCTCACCCTTCCCTATACTTACTTCAATCGAAGGCTATTAAAATTGTGAAATTGTAATTGTAATTTCAATTCAGATTTCGCTTTCTGTAATTCATTCGCAAAATAATTTGCAGGCATTTTCCCAGGAATCGGTTGATGGGAAGATGCTGTTCTAATAGTTAGAGCAAAGACAAGAACGGGAAATAAATGCAAATATTCAAAAGTTAGAACAATGGCAGCTTCATATTTTGAGCTGGCTTGGCTGGTTTATGGGCGACAAAGCATCAGTCCCAATTTGGCTTAAGCCTAATCCGGGGCTAAAGCACCACTAATTTATTACTTGTGGTCACTGGTACATGCCCATTTTGTGATGTCCTCGATGGCGATCTATTGTCCTTTTCGCCGTAAATACTTACAGAGCCCTTAGTGCAGTGCACAGATCGCTTAGATCACTTAACGAAATCAATTTTAATCGCATGATCACAATGATGTCAACCGTTCCCGAGTCGACAGTGACTGGAAGCAGTCCAGATGTTTGTTACGCCGGTTCCACTGCAGTTCACAACAAGACATGTTGTGGGAATTCCTGCCTGACATGGTTGGAGATCAGGTGATTACTTGGGATGCGACTGACTGTACCTGTTATTGCTGTGTTCTCTCCGATTGTCTGAAAAATCCCAAAACAAACAAAAATGCTGATGAGTCACTGAACACAATGGAAAACAACAAGTCATAATGGAATTCATCCCAAAATCTTTATCGATCTTTTTAAGCCGAGAACAAAGCCGAGGCACCCAAACCACCTTTGTTTTCATAAATGCAGGTTAAGTATTGTCTCGACTGGTTTCCGATCTAGGCGACAGTTTGTCTGCCAAAGCGATCTGCTTTCGTAGATATCAATGCCTCGACCGTATGCCTGTGTATGTACGAGTACATACTTATGTGTGTATATTGCACAGATACACAGCTGTTTGCAGATGATATATTCGTACATAAGTTAACGTAGCATTGTTGCAGCCTTACAACTTAAGTTAATTGAATTCTGTATTCTATGCTTACTGAAAGCTGTTCATGCTGTATGGTACTTAAATTCCAGCAGTTTGGACCTGCAGCAGACCAGAAGCTGTCAGAGTATTAGCGTCCGAGCTGCTGGAATTCTTCGTCGAAAATAACTAGAGAGTAATTTATCGCTTGATATTGATTGATATTTATAATACTTTCAATCTGTAATACTTTCAATAAGATACTTGGGTTACATACCTAGAACCAAATAGCCATTTTGATAGGAAGAATGATTCCACATTTCCATTTCATTTTATTCAAAACAACTATCGGAATATTTGTCGAATCACCAGAGTCGTTAAAATAGGAAATTTTAAAAGCATATCAAATTTGTTCAATTTTAATAAATTTGTTTCTATATACATGTTACCGGTTTTATGAAGATCTATTATTTTCATAAAACAACCATTGCAAATTCAAAAAATTTGCTATCAAATATTTATGTTTGAACGTAAGAACGCATGTTTGTGCAACTGTCAACATTGTTCGTTTTCCAAGGTTTGAACATTTACAACCTTGAATGATGCTCCGACTCAAAGCCCGATTTTCCATCGACAATTTGATTTTCGCTCATAATATGGTGGTCTCTTAAAAAGTATATGAGTTGAAATGCTCTAATCGCATATTTACCAAATACAGCTATAAGCTCCTTTGATTAATACAAACACGAGTATGGCGAAGTATTTGAAAACACTTCGAAAATGCTTAATATTTCAAATCGGAGTTCAATCCTTATAATGACAAGCTTCGAATTCAACCTGACTGTGGCTATGCGACATTTTTTGCCCCAAATTTCAACATCCTAGCAGTCTGTTATATATTAGTAGTTTGGTGTCAACATTAATATTCACGACGATGATGAATATATATTTTTTATGGGATCTCAGATGAGTATGTCTAGTTGTTACAAATGGAATGAAAAAACGTAGTAATGTCACATCCTGGCGTTTAGATGAAACGCTTCTTTAATCAAGAAGACAAGTCACAGTATCTTTAGAAATACTGGGCTAATGGTATATAAACCATTTTGATTGGACAAATGGGCGTAGACCACATACCCAAAATCTAGCGTTTTTCCTCGTGTTTTCTTCAAAAATAATAAGTTACCGTGGGAGGCTTACGCAGCCCGACTACTTTCTAATAGTCTACAAAAATCTACTCAGCGGTGATTCTCTCGAATGACGCAGGCTACAGTTCGCATTTTAATGCCGTCACTTAGCATAAAAGAGAAATGCGTCAAAAAGTGGAACATTTCGCTTTTGTATGCGGAATATCTGACAGAGGTGTTCTAAATATTTTGAGTCATTTTAATGAACTAATGCCATTCTTCGACAAATGAAGCTATTTTACAAAAATATAGCACCTAAGAAATCATTTAATAGATCGGCAAAAAAACTACAAAATAAAAATTTATACAGGAATAACCCTTTCAGCCATATTACATACAGAAGTTAAAATTTTGCTAAACTACACAAATTTTATTTTTTCCAACTGCAAACTTTCCAAACTTCTATTTTCATCAAAATGGATTCACCAGATTTATTTGATGTATTGCTAAAAGCATTCCAGATAACAACAAATGGGAAGATGCATGACCGTTCCGTGCTCTAAATAAAACACATAAATTGTGCATGGTAACATTACAGTAATACCTCAGCACCATAGAATGCTCCTCTGGCCTCACTTCAGATACAATAACAGGCGCTGTTGATGCATTTAACTTCGCGGCTTAGGAAAAAAAATAATTTTTTTGACAAATCAGCTTTAGTTCGCAATATGGGTTTTAAGAATTCTTATTTCTTTCGGTTTTTTGCATATCCTTACATTCTGAAAATGATAACAATAAGAGGAATTTTCTGGGAAATGACGTACAAACACGGCTGCACATGCTTGATAGTATTGAGTGTTTCGAACTTGTACTTGCACGTGTGGCATTAATCCACAAGCTATACAAATATACATTTTGTCCATGGTATCGCACATTATAAAATGTAATACTGCTCTTTTGGATCCTCACATACAAATTACTTAATTTAAACTGCATGTTTCTGGATTCATATCGTTCACTCAACTGCATTAAATTCAGTTAATGAAGTACGAATCGGGCGTTTAGTAAACTTGTGGCAGTTAAAATGTACTGCACTGCCATGTTTCTTGGGAGGCTACACACGGCAATTAGCCGATTTGGTGAAAGTTAATGCTTTCTGTACAATTTCTAAGTGGAGGACTTCAGTAAGTGATAATTTTGTTTTTTTTTTTTTCATTGTGCATTAAACAGAAATTAATTATAAGTATCAAACAATTTACAGCGCCTCTTGCTAATATTGGTATATTACATATATAAAACTTAGGTATGAACATAGGGTATGGTACGAACATTAGGAGGAAAAAACTAAAAAACCATAAAATTTAATAAAAGTTAAAACTTCTAAATTTCAAAAAAAAAAAAAAATTTAATGAAAGTTAAAACTTATAAATTTCAAAAAAAAAAAAAAAAAATGTGTGTATGTATAGGTAGATTGGAGCAACAGTTTTTATCATCGTATAGAGTTTACATCGACATTTCTCAAGACTACATTGGGTTCATTGAGCTTTTTTTCGTTTTTAATAAATTGATTGTAGCACGAAATCCATCGCAACCCGTGGAAGGTGCTCCTAATAGATTCATTCTGTTTGATGATGATGATGATTTAGCAAACAATAAGGAAGTTAATTTAAATTTTGCGGAGCGAACCTGAAAACGTATGTGGTTTAAAAAACAACCGATCACCCTTCACATTGTCTTAAATTTAACATAATTTCGCGTGGATTATTAGGCTAGAGCGATTATGACGAAATAACATGCTTTTTCCAACACATTTTCAATGCCCCGAGAAAGTTTTCTCTGCCATATCGTTGTGATAATGCCTGAAATGCCTGAAATGCCTGAAATTATTGGTCGTAAATATAAAATTATAAAAAAATATATGGGTAAACCATAAAAACGGCAAAAAATTTTGCCGCTACGTAGGTTGAAAAAAACTACATTTAGCGGAAAAAATGGTAAATTGGCAGCACTGTTATTAATTCATTTGGTATCTAAACATATACAAACATATTTGTATTACAATGGAACGGCCGGCAAGAGTACAGCCACCATTTAAGTGAGGGGGATGTAAAAATATGAAAAGGTACAAACGAAAAACAAAAGGAGAACAAATGGAATTAGGAAAACTGAAATTTCATTCATAACAATGACTTCCAATTCTATTTTTCCATTTTTATTTAAGTATTAGATAAAAGAAACAAATATTTTCAAAACGACAGCAACAATAAACACTGGTCTCAACATTGTCGTGCAGTGTCATTCCACAATGCGCACCTCGGGCGACAGAATGTCTACCAGGATCGTTCATATGGCCTGAGCCTGCATACACCTACACACAAGCATCTCCATTCATGTGCCTACATCTACCTACTTGCATAGGTATGGGTACGGCTGTTATTCTTACACATCCATCTGTTCAGTAAGAGCGAAGGAGCCGGCAATAGCTCCTTCATTTCACCTCTATGCTCTAAATGTATTTCTTAAGTACGTGTAAAATCATTCGAATCGCATTTTTTCGACATGAATATTGAGTTCGTTCTCAATTGGAGCACACGGATATGAGCGACCTTCGGCCTTGTCGCAGCTATGCAGTCAGAGAGACCTTTGCGAGACAACCCCTCATTAAAAGGTACAAATGCATTTAATCCCTGCTTCAAATAATGAATATTCAAACGAGCGTAAAGCGCTAATCTCTATGTTCGCACAGACCTTTACAATTCCTATTCAATATCCTGGCGTTCAAGTCTTCTTCGACTTAAATTCACACACGCATGTCAGATTAGCTGTATTCGTATCTTTTTGTAGTCACTCAAACGTCAAACGCTATCAGTACATTGACTCGACTGATGCGAACGTTATTTCGCATCATTGCAGTTCAAATTGACGATCATCGACTGCAGCGCCGCTGATGTGGCAGATAATCAGATCCTATCAGATATATGTATTTTTCCGAAGACTGGCACGCAATTGAAATTGCTATAGCTTTAAGTCCTTTAAGCAGGACCACCGATATTCTCGTGCGCTATGCGCGACGAAGCGACAGCGGGTATCACTGCTGCAAATCACAAACGGCAATATAGAAATATAACTCGTAAACTCGGTGCACACAAGTTTACGGCACTTGATTGCTAACTCATTACGATATTTCGCCTGCTATCACTATTAATTGTGGAATACTCGTACAACGCTTGTTGCTAAACGACGATTCCTGCAGTCGACATTGCAAATTCAACTTAGAAATCCAAAATACTTGAGTAGTTAGTACCATAACCAGACGCTTTTAGCAGGCTGCTTACATGCGAGTAAATTCATGAATTCGCACTACACACATGTACCTATACATCAGAGCGCAGAGGTTAGGAGATTTGGTGCGAGAAGAACAATATAAAAAGTTCACATACAAATATTAATTAAAAGCTTTTAATAACATATTTGATGCCAAAAAGGGATGAGGTTGTGGCTAAAGATGCGAACAGGCGCTTTGTGTATATTCATGGATATGCGGGCTACAGTATGTATTTATGGATACGTAGAGAAATGTGATACAGGGTGCAAGAAGGCATGTGCCAGCTTTTATATGTATTACAATTCGTTCGATGTGGCGACGTAGTAACAACATGAAAATGCATATTTTTCGAACCGTTTGTAGAAGTTTGAAAACGCTTGTATCTGAAGCGTAAGATATCCTGGAACACTGTATTTTGCCAATCCGAAACCAGTAATACCAATGTGGGCTTAATCTATTGCATCTCATTAATTTTGCCAAAGGTTAAATGAACATTTTGCCAAGCCAACAATGATACGATTGAATACAAAGCTTTTACCTACATATAAACTTTAAAACATTTAATTTATCTTACGCACAGACTATTAATTTTTAGTACGGTGGCAAATAGTATTTTGCCTTCTACTCAATCAGTTTTTACCAACTACCAACTTTCACCTCCCTCAGTGACAGATCAGAATTTTTTAGTATTTATCCTATAACCACACCAAAAATTGGGCGGTCCGTTGGAATGAATATTAGTCGGAACAAACATTTTCCGTATCTAACAACTACAATTCTTTTAAAAAATTAATAAATGTTAAAATTGTCAGAAATATATAAAAACAATGAAAATATCTAATAAAAAGTTTATTCCTGCTGAACCTATTTGACCCAATTACAAGCTTAACCTACTTTTAACTATGAGATATTCCCGTGCAAAAGTTTAGTCTTCCAGCTTAAGCAGTTCGGCACATATCGTGCTTTCAACGGACGAAAGAACATGCTTAAATCAAGGTTTCAGATGTATACGAATTTACAGTTTTTGAAAACGATATGGATCTCCTTCCACGGCGAAGGGTGCACAAAAAAGTAAAATTGAAATTCGATTGGAGTTTCAGGGTTAATTTGCCCACCTCACCCGGTAACACAAATCACCGCAGTATGTTCCCAAGTGCTCCAATGTGCGCTATAACGTTCAATTTTAATACAGAAATTTCTTTTTATTATATGAGTGGAGCAAAACTTGGAATTCTTTTAGAGACCATCGCTATTGCCAAAAAAAACATTGTTGAGATAGGGTGAGGGGTTGTATGATACCGTTAGCATCTGCATACATCGTAACTTTCATACGGTTTTTTCCAGAATGCATGAGAACATTTCGAGTGGTCTGCCACCGTGTTTTCGTATTTGGAATGACAGCCGTTTGCGTGCCGTTGTATGAAAGTTTGATGAAATTAGGAGCGATGTTTAACAAGTTTTCCAACATTAATGTATACCCTAATTGCCACATTCAAGTGCCTGCATCATGTTTTAGGTTTTATGGAACAAAACTGTAGCTTGTGTGAAGATTAGTGCCGAATTATAGTCGACACTCTTAGGCATAGGAGGAAGCGACGTCTGCCGGTTTCGCAGAAAATTTTGCAACTTCTCGTGTCAAATTTTAGAGAATGCGATATTCATATGCAAAAAAATCGTTTTCGTTCCTCGGGGAAAGGTTAAAGTACAACAAGAACTTCGACATATTCCTACCCGTACCTGCGACAAATGAAACCACTACACATTCTATGAGCAGGCATCCACGCACACATACACACCTAAGTATGAATGTACTTGGAAAATTAATGCTAATGAATGAGCCGAGAATGTTTTCACAAAAGGGGCGAGAATTTGGACAAGTTCTTTGATTTCTGATACAAACAAAACCAAATTCGCAAGGTCAAAGTTTAAATAAAACTTTGGCTCTTGTGCATGTTAATTGCTGAATAGCCCTCCACTCATTGTCCTACATCCACGAACAAAAAGGATATTTTCCACTTTTTAAAGTGGCACTCAAACATAATGTTCGCTAATTGTTGATAATGTTGCGTCTGCATCCTTCAGATCATTTGTGAACGGTGTAAATTCCGAGCCTCATGACTATGAACATAAATATGTAAATGCAGGCAAATACACATACAAAAAGGATATGTACCTACATATGTACATATGTGAATGTTGTGAAACTTGAATCAATCCCATCCATGGAACTGTAAACCAGAGTTGCCACTTTCAGTGTAATTTCATGTTCACATGCGTAATTCGAATACGAGTACGTTCTCATGTCATTCGGCGAACTAAGTTTGGACAGCCAAATTCATTAAGAGGAAACCTCAAAGTAGTCAAATTGTACACCACTGAGCTGTCTTAAAACAATTGCCAAAAAGAAAGTGATCCAAATAGGGACAATTTCTGTTGTTTGAGATCATGTTTATTCACCTTCTAATTTACTTCATTCGATAAAGTCCTCTTTTTTACGTTCTAATTTGTTTCATTCGACAAAATCCAAACACTCTTTTTAACCTTTTTATTTATTTCATTCGATAAAGCGCGAACTCTCTTTCCACATCCAAATCCATAGAGTCAGGGGACTAAAATTTTGCATGAAAATATTTTCAAAGGCATGTTCGAAAATGAGGCAAAAACTTGTCCTACACGAATCAACGTTCCTGATTTAAGGCCCTTATTTGAAAGCAATTAATACGCTTTTTAATGATATCTCCCTAAGCGTAGATGGAGCTATTGAAAAATACAAAAAAAAAAGAAATTAAACCAATTTTAAGGAAACCAAAAAGTTAATAGTGGTTAGTAATTTGAAGGGAGCAATAATTACTTGAAATATGGTTTTTACTTTTCGGTTATTTTTTTCAATACTTGACATGTATTACACGTATTTTCTAAAGGAATTTAATTTTTACTGCCAGACGTTTAATTTAAAAAATCCCAGGGGTAACTTCAATATCCTTTGATGGCAACACTGCGGCGAACTAAGTTGAGGGACTCATTTTATTCTAATGAAAACGCTGTACGTATGTTAAGTTCAAAAATGAGAGCAGGAAACTCCGATATTTAATGGGCTCAAGTAACTGACATACAGACAAGCTCACACACGCACAGGAGAGCCTTGGAATGAACCTAGCGGAAGAAAAACAAAATCAAATTAAAGAATAAAATATCATTTTAATAAAATCAAAAATGTGTGTATAAAAAAAGCATTAAGTGCGTCTCCTAATTTATGACGTTTTGGCATTTTTAGTGGTCCCTCTTAAGCTTGACACCCGCTTGCCAGAATTCCATGCGCAGCGGGGAGTCCACTTGAACGTTTACCTTTTGTAGCTCCGCTTGTTGTGATACGTCCAGAGATTTGAAGAATAATGGAAAAGAAACGAAATCTCATTTCGATACGAGTCATTTCGAAAGCGTCAAAGCATAAAATGCAACATAAAGACGCGATGTGTGTACGCATCAATATCCAAATGACGTGTCATTGGCTTTGATTGGATTCCATTTAACGGAGGCGACCCAGCGAGACTTGTGCCGCTCGAAGCAAGACTGTTCGGAGACGGTCGGCTCCGTTCAGCCAGACGATTAGGCTCCAGATCAAAATGAATCACAGAGATTAACCGATGCTTGCTGGCACAGCCGCCACTGTGACACAGCAATACAGAGAACAGAGAATCATGTATTTGCACATATGTACGTAGCACTTGCTTGTCCATGTGTCTCTATTAAACAGCTTAGCCCCAAGTTGGAAGTTTTATAGTGTGTGTAGACACTATAAAAATGATCTGCCCCGTCATTATATTATTGACGACGACTGAGTTGCATTGCGCGTTTGCCTTTAGGTAAAAAATGCAACAGTCAGAACGCCTGGATAAGTACAGGTTTGTTACTTCCCAATTGCTTCTAGTTCAAAACGACGCATTGAAAAACTGCATGGTGGATGCTTTTGTCATCCATGGCACATTTTCATTGTAGTTTTTTTCAATTGCAGGGGACCAACTCTGCTTTGTTAAACCTTTACTAAAATTATTAGTGCATATTTGTACATCTTTGCTGGAATTGTTGTAATCTAACTGACTATATTATTGAAAGCCACAGCTATCAATTAAACAAGAGGAACACAAACGTACCGACTGATTATTTCGATCATGTCGGTTTATGTTTTACTTCAGGTAATCACCAAGGATGATAAGTGGGGTAGGTCAGTTTCCACGCTACTGACTAACTACTCTATTAATTGTCTATGTTAAAAGTACGTTTTATATTTCTTACTGACTGTTACAATAAAAGCATTATTTTGCGCCTTCAAGCGTATTCATATATGTATATCCAATTTTCGGGAAATGGCCAAAGGCATGCAACCCCTCCAAATATCTCCCCAATATATTCACTGCTAGAACAGATATAGCCGGCCTATATAATCCGCCATCTAATCAAAAATTCGAAAAATTTGATTATGAAAACATCAGGCTGAATTAACTCTTTGACAAATCAGCGCTAGATGTACATTAAAATAGACCTTTTGGGCAAAAACGCATTATTCAAAAAATTGTTTTATTATTTCCCTATACTGCTAAATAATAATATATACCTGTATAATAATAAATCCCTGTACATTCGCGTGATTAATGTTTTTGGGAAAACAATTTTTACGTAATTAATTTCAGACTTGGAGATCATAACGAAAAGCATTTTCAAAGAAATAGTTCACAAAGTTACACAAGAAACACGTTGTTCCTGTCTGTCTTCGAATTCATTTTAACATTTCCTAACTCTCGCTCTAACTCCGCTCTCGGAATTGGTTTCCCATTTTCGGTGAACTTCCATCTTTTAGGTCTGGAAAGGGGGACCAAGTGTTAACTAGCCAAATATGTTTCATATTTAAGTCGAGTAAGGCATGTAGACACTGAAAACTTCGTACAGCCTAATATTTTGACAGATTGGAGATAGAAATTGTAATTTGGCCCCGATTTAACGAAATTCGATATTTCTCAGAAATTTTCAATTAGCAGGTGGCAGTAACTTTCATTTTTGTCTATAGAATTCTTTTATAATTCTTGGGGAAATGCGAAAAAATTCATGCCACATCCCATATATTCCTAAATACATATCTTTCGCTCAATTGCAGCAAATGCAGACCAATTTGGAATACATGAAGTGTTTGTTCACTTTGGTTGTAAAAATGAAAACAGACTGCGTTGCTATCTCACACTTTTACCGAAACTCAGTCGTTCGTCCCTAACTTTCAATTGGTAGGTTGCGGTAATCCGAACTGCAATATTGCAATATTTGATGAAATTGCCACAGCCCTGCAAATAGTCTATTTATTCGTACATTTCTACCTCTCATTGCACTGCAATAAAACATGTTGAACTTTATAAAGATCACGCATTTGGTAAACTATGATATGAAAATCAGAATTGACTTGCATAGACTCGCACCTTCGGAATTCTCCTTTACAAATTTTCCTATTTAACAAAAATTATTTTCTGTTCTATAATTTCCAAAGGGGAGGATTTATGACTTGTTATTCTGTTTGTTTTGATCATTAAGATGTTGAATGGTGATATGTGTAGGTTAGTGCGTCTGGTTGATATTTCTGCACTGGTTTTGTTATTAGTTGCAACTTAAAATAAAAATCACATCATGATTGCTAAAACGGGAGACAAAAACAATTGACGGCAACCTCAGAAAGTTGGTCGATTTTCCCGCGAATGTAGAATGTAACGTAAAACAGCCCGTTAACATTTCCAAGTTCAAACACAGGATTCCGGAAAGAAACCACCAGTGAAAACGTCAACTCATAGACTCGGATATGTACTGCGAAATCAAATCAAATCCAAAAACATATTATAACATATAAAACATATTATAAAAACATATTATATATTTTGTATACAATAACAAGAAAGGGATATAACATTTTTCAGTGACCACTCTTGATGTGGTGCTAAAAAAATAATAATGTTAACGGGAAAAATAAGAAAAGTTAAAATACTTATTGCGATTGACAATATGGCGTTTTTGGCAAGCCCACTTATCACCCAAATGCTCACTGCAGGCTAAATCCATTTTTAACTAGCCCTTTTTCAGAAATTTTCAAGTATTTTTACAGTTTATTTGTCAATTTATATACATTTATTATGGGTCGTCCTAGTTGTTGCCATGGTTAGGGAACAAAACAAAAACACAAAAAACGTTTTCGACATGTCCATTTAGTAGAGATTAAAAACATTTGTATCCATTCACAATCACAATATGTACATAAGAACGATATACTATATTGGCACATAGTCGGATGTTGTAATGGGAAAAGTTGCTGAATTTCGTAGAAACATGGAATAAGGACAATTCAATCCATATTTTTTTGTTCGCTGTTTTAAAAATAAAATTGTGTTTAAAACAAATTTTAAAAAGTAAAACACACTTAGGGTAAAGGTTTTTCCGTCAGGTTTCGTAGGAGATTCACATGTACACCTATTTACACACATGTAAGGAAGAAATTTTCTAAAAAGACATTCATTTCTCATTCAAATTTCACATTTCAAATATAGTGATCTTTGGGTTACTTTCGGGTTTTCTTATGGTACAAAAAGATATGTGAAGAAGTTTAATAGTTCTCTTAAGTAAGTCACTATTTAACTTTTGCAAATTACACAATATCAAATTCAAAGTGTGTTTAGGTGTGCTTCTGAAAAAGAAAAAGTCTCACAATACTGTTACTTTCGACATACGAATATATTGAAAAGTAATGTTAAGTTGAGAGAAAAGGGAAATATTTCTATCGTATATTACATATTTCTGTGAAACAATTGTGTTGTTGTTCGTAATGCTCGTATGATTAGAATATAACATTGACTACAAAGCTGTTTTTTCGATACGTTCATTCTTATATATATATATGTATGTACATATGTACATTCTCAGCTGGCTTTAAATTTCGAAATACCACATTCCAAAATTAGAAAAGTAATACCTCTAGAGATGGAACAAATTTTTTAATTCCGATTTAAGCTGAGATAGTAATTTTCTGAACTCAAGTGATTTTGGTATATCTTCTCTCTTATCTTTGGCATTAGGAATACATGTTTGCGATTTAGTCCGAGCCACTCTATTTTTTTTAATTATGGTAGATAGTTCGGAAAAACTTTCCCGAATATAGCCAAATGGTTACTTTTAACGATTTTTCAGTTTAGCAGGTGCTGCTAATTAAAATGAGAATATTATTAATTAATATCTTTAAGCCGGCATAACGTATTATATATATGTATGTATGTGTTTGATGAAATAATTTTCCTCTGCAAGTAATAGGACATAACTGCTTTCATCTTAAATTGAAGTCTGTAGACAAAAAATGGTTTTTCGCATATAAAAATGGTAATACGAAATTCTATCATAATTCATTAGGTCACTGCCATAATACAAAATGTACACTTTCTGCAGTGGGAATCGTTAATATTGGAAGTAAACTCATAATGTCTGCATTGCACCCCTGCCAAGTGACATGTTCTATTCCTTTTCTCCCCAGGAAAAAAAATTTGTGCGCTTACCTACATGCTTGAAATTTATGCGCTTACCTACATACGTGCATGTATAAGTATGTATGTACTTTTATGGATGCAGCTCATCGGTGATTAACGCATTGTTTTGCCAACATTAGCCCTATCGGCACGGTCTATTGCCATTTCCAGGGTACGTTCAGTGCTCCCAAGACGAGCAGAAACATACAATATTTCATATTTATGACGTCGACTATAAATCATAAATATGAAAGATTCATAACTGATATGGATTTCTTACGCCCAAAAGTTCACTATGCTGTGATTTATGTCATAATTTTCCCTGCTATCGTACTCAAAATAAAATAAACGTCTAAATAAAAAAGTCGCCCAGTAACGGCAAAACGGGAGTATTCCGTGTAAATCCGTTCCTCTCGCAGATCTCCAAAGGCTCTCACAAGTAAGTAAACGTTCAATAAGGAAACGCACAATTTTCGATTTTTAATGCACGCATTAGAGTGTTGGTGACATTTACATACAGACACACATATGTCTGCTGGTATAAACTCGTGTTCGCAGGCATTCACATGAAGCCATAGTGTAATAAATCACAGGCCCTCATTTAGTGGCGAGAGTATTTAAACATAAATGATGGCTAGAAATCGAATAATAAACATAATTGCGTCCATTTGAGTGGATGTAATCGGTCCATTGTCCCTGTACATCTCGGGGCATTTGTCGATGTTTTCGTGTAATTTACAACGGTTACGTGGATTGCTGCAAATCGCAGCACAATAAAGAACGGATAACTCACCTAAAACAAATGAGTTCGAGCAATGGTAGCAACGAACAAAAACATTTTCGACGATTGATACTTCAGAGCGGGACAAATACAACAACGTTGCGAATGAATCCAACTTGGAATAATGGACACTAATGACTGAACAACAAGAATGGAAACAGCAACAATAGGCGATCCGACAATGGTGGGACAATCGAATAAAGGTGAACAAAACACCAAAACAAACGATCAATGTCAATGAAGTGCAAATATTACATCCGCACACACAGACTTGCCATCTATACCCACAAAATCGTGAGACTACGTTTGAATGAGGAGCGCCCGGCGAAAAGATCGCCGCTCTCGCACATCAGGCGAACAGACAGTAGAAGAGGGTAGGTTGGTTGGGCACGGCAGGGTAGTTGGTTAGGTCATAACTGCCAGCAACTATTTCGGCCAAAATTGATTACTTACATGCATTCGACGTTTTTCCACACAATAAATAATACAACATCCATTGTCTGTCG
This sequence comes from Philornis downsi, assembly GCA_019455685.1. Classification (NCBI taxonomy): domain Eukaryota; kingdom Metazoa; phylum Arthropoda; class Insecta; order Diptera; family Muscidae; genus Philornis; species Philornis downsi. The sequence goes on from JAHXMU010000172.1 coordinate 514,818, forward strand.
ATTTTCAAATCAAACAGAAACTGTGTCAAAATACACGGCTGCAAAAATAGGCTCGTATAACAATTCAAACCATTTCCGGCCTTATTGTTAAATACAACAAATGCAGCGCTTCATCCAGTATAGACAGAACTTATGTCCCAGGGCAACCATCAATACCGACAACGATGTGTACTCCAACGAAGGTGCACTTGCGCAGGCCGTAGATCTGTTAGAAACATCAACCCAGTCCAAGACTTGGATATAAAAACTCGTCATTCATATTCACGTCTATCCAGTATAGCACACGGGGGTAATAATTTAGTTTGCCCTAAAACCGTCGAACGTACTTGTTAAATGATAACCAAACTCAGTTTTGTTGACTGACCATACAATCAATCGGGTCTAAGACAAACAAACGCAGCCATCGGTTTGCATTCTTTGCAGTCATCTCGCTCTCGTACTCCCGATTTACATACGAAATGGATTATTACACACAGGCTGGACATGGGCCGTTGACGCTATGCTCTGCTCCCATTGTAAACGGTCGCAATGTTTATCATCGTTTAGGAGAGAGATACGAAGTCGTCGCCCGCCTGGCCCTTCCTCCAGCATGGACCATTGTTCAGATAGTTCACACAGAACCCAAACAGTAGTAACAGCATCGGCGTCGATTCAATGGACCGAACAATCGATTGTTGGTGTTAATTTGTTGCTCAAAGTTTCTCCGTACCTTTGTTTAGAAGCACTCACATTCGTATATTCGTGTGCAAATAAAAGTAGACGTACAGCCACATATCCATACATATATACTTGTCCATATATATGTACATACTCGTATATCTATATATAAATATATGTTGTGTTCATGCACTTGTAAATTGATACACTAGTTTGTACCTGCCAACATTTACACAGTTGCATCAATCGTCACAATTTCAGTGGCCAAATGGGAAAGTGAATGTGTATCTGCATGTCTCTACAAATACAGAGCCTCTGTTCAAACTTGCTTGGCGACAATAGTTGGCGTCATCGGAATGCGTTAATTACATCTGTTTGTCAACTTAAAGTAGACATCTCAAAAATGAAAAGACCACCTATTCCACGTCTTATTGCAAAAGCATACATGACAGCGCGCATATATCCCTGTGGAACATCAAATGCACTTACGTGAAGAAGAGAACTTATAGCATAGGTTTAATGCCCCACATAACGTAAGTTAAGATCGTGGGAAGGGATCTCGACTTTAGTCGCATATGGCCTTATTGATAATCGAACCTCGTCTACCGAACCTTTTGACAACAAAATGGATAAATTAGTACACCTGAAATCAAACCATCATAAATAGTTAGTGACTTGTGAAAAGTGACCGGTCGTGGCACAATGATTAGAACAGGCGGTTATCGTGCCCGTAATCGAGATCCGATATAACCGTCCAATCTTTCTTTAAGCATGGGCTCTTTTTTCCATATCCCATATGCTGGATGCAAGTTAATCGTTTCTTTATTTTTACTTGTGAAATAATTGACATTCATTCCCCATGCCCCAAAATATACATATATTTTTCGGATCGCCAAATGAACGACCTTGTCGAAAACAACCCCTTTTCATACACAATTATCGACCTGGCCGTTTTTGCAGTGAAAAATCAAATTTTTGAGTATTCTTCAACAACAACGCCGGTTTTTACAATATTGCTTTTTAGCCGTCACAAAAAATACTATTCCCAAAAACGTTACAGATAATGGCTGATAGCAATAAACTATATTTAAATGCAAACATTTTACGAAGACCATAAAGATCTTGCCAAAAGATTATTTTTGCTTCTCGTGTAAAACCTATCGCTAAAAGCTTGAAGATATCGGACAACTAAATATTGCAGATTGAAAGAAGTAGATGAGTTTAAAATAGACTCATTCTGATTCATCACGGGCGATCAGCCGATGTACAACTTTTAGTTCCAAAACGTCAACAACGTATGCAAAAATATACGATTTATTAAAAGTTTATTTCCAATATTCCAATCTTTGTATTACCATATTGAATCCATCCATTCGATTTCGGACACAAATGTCTATAGGTATAATAAATATTAACGCATTATTTACATATTTCAAATGTACCCAAGTATCTTTACCCATGTAGCATTTTTTTAAATACGTATGAAGCACTTCTTAAAGAGAATGGTTTATCAAATTCAATAACAATATCAGTTTTTATATTAATTATTTAGTATATCATTAAAACTAAATATCACTATTAAAAAATAAAAAAGCTTTTCAATTAACTCTAATTGACATTTGAGTAAAACATATTTGACTACTTGACGCATTTCATTGAAATCAAAACCCAGATTAAATAATTCTATATATTATAGAAGATACGTCTATGAAAACCTAACCATTGTTTACAACCACGCTTTTGGATTTTTGACTTAAACAAAGTACCTTCTAAAGACCTCCACTGTTAGGTAAATCAATCTCGTTTTCACTTGTCAAATTTGCGTGAGTCGTGACATTTTGCTGTGCACCAATTACTTTGTATCTGTAGCAAATTGTATCTACAGCAGTGACACAATAGGCATTCGTGCTAATGTTTTAAATATCAGCGCTTTTGATCGATACTGCGCACATTTTCCTCTTCAGTACCCCTCGCAGCTCAACCCAATGCTTTTGATAGATACTTGATCATTTGTTTTCAGACAAATGGGTAAAATATGTTTAATGAATTCTCATGGCGAAGAGCTCATTCCGAGTAGCAGTGACATTTACTCTAGAATTTTGATCGAGAGGCGTCAAATTGTCATGTTGACGTCGGCAATTATTGGGAATTCAACTACTCTGTATATATTCCAAAGATGTGGAATGTGAGTCTTATGATACAGACGGATAATTGGATATCTTCAGTTTATACAAATAGTAAAATAAACTTTGAACATTACAAAACTTTTTGCAAACTGTAAAAAACAGAGAATTTGCACGTATAAATATATATAGATAAAATAATCAAGTTACTGCCAAGTATTTTAGGGTTTTTTGGAATTTATTAAAAGTAACATATTAATTTTAAACAATATCATAGAGAAACCAAATATTGAAGTAGTCTTAACCAAGATTTGACACAGGAGTTTTATTATTTATATTGTAATTTTAGCAGTAAATCGAAAACTAAAATATTACGGCTATTTTCAAAAACTATTTTACCAAAAATTGTGATTTTTGAGATTTTTTCCTCACAAAGCGCTAAACAGTCATATATGGTTGAAACGGAATCGTATTGTGTCCTGTATTTAAAAAAGTCGATGCAAGAGTGAGTGAGGGATATGGCATCGCAGTATCAGTTTCTATTAAACACTAAAGCCTCTCCTATCTAGATTGAAAGGACCTTATCAGCAAGGTTTCAGACTTCTTAGATTTACAATCAGCCAAGTATTAACTCCACCGCAATTTCCGCAGAAAAGTTAAGGAAAACAAAACGACACACACACACACCACCTTTCTGCAGACTGTAAATCAGCCTTCGACGTCCAATAATGCACAATTGTTTGAAGGGATGGCCGAATTTGGTACTCCTGCTAAGCTTGCTTATACATCTTTGTAGAATGATACTAAACAAACCGGGTTTCAGTAAAAGCTACTATGGATTTAGCAAGCGATTTGATAATAAAGGCTCTCTCGACGACCAAAAATTCTACCGTACCAGATATTTGTCCAAACTGCTACACAGCAGCGCACAATTCCGGGTTATCACGGAACCGATGAAACAGTTCTAGAAAACTTCAAAATAATCTGAAAATATATGCAACCATAATCGTTAACCAACCGTATTGGCGTCGTATAAATTATGAACAGTAAGCCGACATCGATCGGTCACGTAAGAAAAGTCTTTGAAAACGAGTTCAAAGGCCATACAAAACTCGGTCGGAAAAGACAATGTTTTGTCAAGACTTGGATTGGTGAATTGGGAAAGAAACTCCATAGACTGAAGATCTTGGAATTCTTTTCTGCATGTAGCGCCGCCATGTAAGTAAGTCGTGATTTATTATTTTAAAAATTAAATTTTTTTTTAAAGGTCTAAAGCATAATAATATTGTTTCAAATTCGGCAGAAGAATCAGTAAACTTATTTAAGAATTTCTTTGAATCAAGTTTTACAAAAGATAATACTGTAAATAATTTTAGTAACTTCGACAATATTGTGCCTTGTGTTGATATTGGGTCTATTGACGTTTCTGATGAGGACATTCTGTCTGCCATTCTTAAGCTCAAAAATTCTTTTAAATCTGATCTACATGGAATCTCTTCTTTTCTTCTTAAAAAATGCTCAACAGCTTTTTTAGTTCCTTTAAAAATTTTGTTTCAAAAATCACTTGATTCTGGATATTTTATTCATAAATGGAAAACTGCAACAGTCTTTCAAGTTTTTAAGTCGGGAGATAGAACCTTAGTTACTAATTACAGGCCTATTTCTAAGTTGCCTAACATTGCTAAAGTTTTTGAGCATATTATGCATGAAAAATTATATTTTTTAATAAAGAGGCATATTAACCCTAATCAGCACGGGTTTTTTTCTGGTCGTTCCACAACTACTAACTTAGCTATTTTTAGTAATTTCTGTTTAAATGAATTTGAAAGTGGTGTTCAAGTAGACACGATATACACGGACTTTTCTAAAGCTTTTGACAGAGTTCGCCATGATATTCTCTTATTTAAGCTTCATAAATTCGGTTTCCACTCCAATGTCTTAAATTGGTTGAAATCGTATTTGGGTAATCGGGTATGTACTGTTTGTATTGATGGTTATTATTCTAGTGCTTATTTTCCTACCTCTGGTGTTCCACAAGGTAGTATTCTTGGGCCTTTATTGTTCAATATTTTTGTTAATGATATTGGTATGTGTTTTAAAAATTCGAAATATCTTATGTATGCAGATGATCTAAAGATTTTTAAATCAATCTACAATGAATGATGATGTTACGTTGTTGCAGGAAGATTTAGATAGGATTGCTATTTGGTCGAAAGCTAATGATTTACCATTCAATACTAATAAATGTTTTAAACTGACATTCCATCGCTGTAGAAATACAATTAATTCATTATATCATATTTATCATGAAATCTTGGAAGAAATTTTTGAATTTTCTGATTTGGGGGTAGTTTTTGACTTCAAATTTACATTCAAAAATCACCTAGATTACATTATACCAAAAGCTTATGCGATGTTTTATTTTATTCGTAGAAATATGTATAAATTCTCTGATCCTTATACAAAAAAAGTTTTGTTCTCTGCTTTTGTACGTTCTAAACTCGAGTATGCATCGGTTATTTGGAATCCTGTTGCATCAATTCATTCTATGCGGATTGAAAAAGTACAGAAAGTGTTTTTAAGGTATGCCTTGTCGTCACTTAACCTTACTTCTCCTTCACCGTCCTATGAAAGGCGCTGTGCATTCATTTCGTTGCAAACTTTGGAGGCCAGAAGGAGCATAGCGTCTGTTATGTTTCTTCATGCCGTTGTTTCGGGATATATTGATTGTTCAGATCTACTTGCACTCATACACTTTAATGCTCCATCTCGCTCTCTCCGTCATATGTATACTTTTAATATTGTTATGCATTCGTCTAATTATATTTGCAATGAGCCCATTAACAGGTCAATGATTTTGTTTAATAGATTCTGCAACAACATTGACCTTTGCCTGCCTCATAATGTCTTTAGGCAATTAGTATGTAATTTATTAAATTAGTTAAGTTATTTACTTTATTTTTGTTAATTAGTTATATAAGATATTTGCGGGTCTGTAAGGATATAATCCATAGACTAAAATAAACAAATGAAATGAAAATTTGTTAAGTAATTTTTGTTTTGAGGTTAATTTATTTAAATAACTATTGACAAAAAAAGAACACATTTTCATCAAGTCAGTTAACTCATTAGCCTGCATCCAGAGCACCGATTTCCGGGTTATTGAAAAGGACAGATTAAAAAAAAAATTGAAATTTGATGTTTTTTTACAAAAGATTGGGTTATCGGCTTCCAATTTCGTTTCTTGAAATTTCAGCATTCCAAAAAATGTTTAATCCATCTTGAGCATCTTGTTTTGAAGTTAAATTATTGAATTATTATTAAATATATATTGAAAAATGTGAACATTTTTTTTATCAATTTAATGGAAACTCAGATAACTCATTAATTTGCATCCAGACCACGATTTCCTGGTTATTGAAAAACATAGGTTTAAAAAAACTGATACATGTTTACCTATAAAAATGTAAACATTGCTTTTGTTACTGGATATACTTTCACAACTATCGCACGCCAAAGTCGAAAATATCAACCGTCAGGTGGCATGTGAGGATAGAGAAGTTGACATCAGAATTATCAATGGAATTTTTCGGTATCGCGAATTCCTTAGGTCGCAAATCGTTCCTCTGCGACCCTCAAATTTTAGGAAGTCTTGAAGTTTTACTTTTATACTATAAAGTTCGAAATCTGACAGCCATGAATATGATGCTTTTTTGGTTCTCAGTTAGGTAATTTCTCCAAAACTGCATTATTGTGGTCAGCTGACCAAAGTACATGTGTGATATTCACTGCAGGCCTTGGCTAGGGGCCCGTAAATTATAAAAAATTTTCTGTCCCAACAAGTTAGTAAATGTGGCCGTTGTTACGCAGTATGTGCATTTTGATCTACACACACCTGTATGCAATTACTAACATTTGTCAACAAAATAGCCTTAGTTTTTCGCAAGTTTGCAGTTCAAAATGTAGTTGCATTTTTCTTTCATTTCCAAATTTGCAAAGCATTTATAATATATAACAGGGGACGTGACAGCTGTCATTGTTGGCCATTTCCTTAATGCAATCTGAAGCTCACTCAGACACGAGGGTAATGAGGGAAGGAGCGTTCAGGCTAGTGAAGAGAAGTCAAACGATCCGAGTTAAGTAATGATCATCGACACAACTCATAGAAACTATTATACGTATGTACCTACATATGAATGCACGTACATACATACACACATCAATAATCTTAGCATTAGGTGTACAGAACACGCTCGTTCTCTTGTTTTTCACTCTGTTATCTATTGTTCACTGCTTGTACAGCAAATTATTTAGACAGATGTTTGGGTTAAGTGCAACAATAGATGAGTAGATGACAGAATTTTTCATTCGATGACTTAAATAGCTAGCAGCTAACTTGTTTAACGATTCCCGTACGAGCCAAGAGCCCCAAGAGGTATTTTGTTAATTGCCCACATACTCTGGCTTTGGGGTGGGCGTGATCCAAACTGAGACAAAGTACGAAGAAGGTTAACTTTTGAAATGTCCCGACTTACGGTTTTCAATCGAATTTGTGTTTTATCGCCCACAACAAAGATGAAATATTCTTCCAAGTTGAGTCATGGATTGCTTCTAACAAGAGATTGCTTCTTAAGCTGCTTCCGAGAGATCAGATGTTTTAGATTTTGTATGATATATGTGGTTTGACAATTTCGGCAACTACTCAACAATATATTGTTATTAATCCTTACTTAATTTTTCGCCCTTACAATTTTCTCAGATTAATATTTTTTGATTTGAGTTCCCTTATAATAAAGCTCAGACGATTTTGTCTTCTAAACTGAAATTCTGTACATTTTGAAGAAACATTTTTCAAGGAATAACATTTTTCGAATAACTCTAAGCCGGCTTTAACAAAAAAGTCGAGCATTTGATCACCCCGTTATCTACAACGAAGAATCGTTTCATCATTAGATAAGTGAACGTAATTAAGGAATAAAATCAAAAATGTTAGAAAAGCACTCAAAAAGACCTTGTTTTTCAAAGCTTGGCTTGGTCATTACGAGAGTAAGTTTTTCTCTACTGAACTAATGGTCAAAAAGACCTTGTTTTTCAAAGCTTGGCTTGGTCAAAAATGTTAGGAAAGTACTCAAAAAGACCTTGTTTTTCAAAGTTTGGCTTGGTCTTTACGAGAGTAAGTTTTTCTCTACTGAACTAATGGTCAAAAAAACCTTGTTTTTTCAAAGCTTGGCTTGGTCATTACGAGAGTAAGTTTTTCTCTACTGAACTAATGGTGTATAACGGACCCATTTTACAATAACCGCACCCCAAATTTTCTAAGCCATTTTCGCCTTGTTTGCGATCCAAAATAACTTGCGCAATGCAGCACCTCCCTTCTATAAAAATGGGCGTGTCACAAACGCTCACTTCTCATATAATTGCTCAACAACCACACATAAAATTGGGACAGTTCTTGAAAATTATGCATTGGGATGATTTTTCCGACATCTATCAACTAAGATCATATATTGCTTTCAACTAACTAATAAATGTTAAAAATGTTTTACTTTTCTTGTTGTAGCGGTTTTGACCAATTTCCCACGTTGACTGCTTATGATTGAGACATTTTCATGCAGTCTCAACTTTCTCGCTCAAACAGTTGACATTTATCACATATGGAATGTCCTGTCCTGAGGCACGTGAAGATACCGTACTTGCAACACATCCAACACAATTTAATAATCATTCAAATGCTTAATTCGTGTCAAAAAAAAACATTTATTAGACTATGGCAGGTGACAAGACTTGGTTCTGTTTGTATAACCCAAAAAAAAAGGAAAATATGTGAATCAAAAAATCGAAGTTTTCTGAAGTGAATCATTGCGAAACGAACCTTCAGATCACGGCTTTGTACGCACGTATATACACAAAAAAAACATGTGTGTGTACAAGCATTTAGTTACTTCGTCGATGGATCTTTTTTAAACAATAAAACTCATAAAGAAAACAAAACATCTAAATAATGAGATCCATTATTTACTAATTTATCGGGCATTGTGGTGGGAAAAAATGAAGGGTTTCTCTTGGCCGCGATGATATTCGATTATGCTACGGACAATAAACGTGTGAATGTTGCGTTGCGGGCGAATAGAGTGTTTTGATTTAATAAAACGCAGACAATAGAAAATGAATATCATTAATGAACTTTTTCTAATAGAGTAATCAGATGAGAAATAATTGAAAATCATCGCTTCAAAGAGTCGAATCAGTTTGTTGCACGCCGATACTGCATATTTTGTTGAAGGAGTGGCAACCGAGTTACACTCACATCCTTATGTGTCGGTGACTAGACAGCCAGTCGTACTTACACACAGACGTGCATTGACTGAACACAATGTGACATCGCAGCACAGTTCGAAGGAAACGGAAGAGAGCGAAAGTCCTTCGAATGTCTTAATGCTATTGCGGCGATGATTTATAGACTGAGGGCGTGGTTTTGACCTAACCAAAATGGGAAATTGTTTAATAATTCACAAAATTAAAAAGATACATTTATTAATCGCTACAAACACAGCGGAGTGGTACGAACCACCCCGCATGGTATTGAGCAATCCGCCATCCCGTTTGCGATACGAAGCATTCCATGGCTTCTTTGTGTCATTGTCGCCCGGAGCACACTTATTTATGACTACCGCAGCGGACACAAGCTTTCCGAATTGCTTATTGCTTCCGCCCTTGTGCAGCAGTGTAGTTGTCGTTGTTTGTCATTACCACCTATTATTATTTCGTGGCAGTGCTGCCTTCCTTGCTTCGTCCTAATCCCCCCGTGCTCACCCATTGTTATGGTTCACTCGACCGACGTCTTCTCATCGCCGTCAACACTTAGCGCCGACAATGCCTCTGCAGCGGCAAGCACTAACTAATGTTTTAAAGAACAAAATAGACATAGAATACGCTCGTAGCCACTCGCGTACAAACTTTGCTTGCTGGTGTAATTTGTTTCGCTGCACTATGGCAGTATAGGCAAGCATCATGAGTTGGTATGCCAAGCAAACTATGAATTTTTGCCAAAAAAAAAATGAAACATTTCACCCTTTGTTGCTTCGATATACGCCAATAACACATCCTTGGTCAAGGGTCGCATATGCGGCAACAATTATGGCAATATTGAACTGTGACAATAAACGCTGGAAATCAAGGCGACAACGTTGTCAGTTCTAGGCAATTTATGGCAAATCAATTTGCATAATGCTATCGTCGTTTTATGTGTATTAACTTGGTTTAATTGACTTGTATTTGGATTTCAAACAGTGAAAACACCCACATACTGCAAAAGCATATTCTCATCAATATATGGTCATCATCAATATATTATTGGCAAAGGTTAAAAGTTTTTTTTTTATTAACCCTGTCACTTATTGGTTGTACCTGCTCGGCTTCCCTAGTAGGGTGTTCATTTGCTTAGAGGTCAAAAATGTCCTCCTGAAAAATAACAGAATTCGTACCAACATGGGTATGTGCGAAGGGAACAAATGGTTTCATTGAAACCGACTCCACCAAATCGACTCCGAACTGTTAATGTAAAGCCTGTACATGTCCAAAATAATTCAGAAAAATGTAGTATAAAGGAGTCTACCGATAAAATGTTTATCTTTTTACAAAATTTGAATTAATAATTTGATTAGAAAGTGAAATTTTGAAGGATTGTTAATATTATAATTAAAGACATAGGATAGCATAGTCTTATGGCATCCCTGACATCTCTTAAACTATCACAAAAATGTCAGATACTGGCACACTAGCCAACACTTGCAAAATTTTTGTGAAAGTTGGCAATCTCCCGCTAATTTGAACTGCATCTTAACTTTGCATTTAACTGAAAGCAATACTAAGTTTGTTAGCACACAAATTTTTGAACGAAATTAATTTGTTCCCTACGAATAGAAGTGTTGTTGCAATGCATTGGATTTTCAATTTTTGAAAATGCAAATGTTGATAGAAATATTTTGCGAAAAATGTGCGCAAAAAATTGTATTTGTTCGAATTCTCTTACATCTCATGAATGAGACATGGGAGAGTTTCCCACATTCAGTGAACTTACATGCTTTCTATTTTTAGACTCATACAACGGGACCTACAAATTAACGACGATTCTGAACATCACAATTTTGAGAAGCATTTACAAGACTAGTCGATTACTCGACTGCTCGAAGTATTCGTCAGACACATCCAGACAATGGGCGCTAAAATAACGATAGATGGCTGTATGCGGAATTGAACCTGCGATCATACGAACGATGATCGCGTGTTCTAACCATCGCGCCACGGTCGGTCACCACCAATAATATGTGAGTTTTGGACTATTAAATTTTCAACGTTTGCTCTAAATTTTTTACAGATTTCAGTGATACAATTCTGTTTTTGTATATTAACATAAAATCAATAGTGATGTAAGTCATTGAAACATCAATTATTGTGGGAAATAGAATTGCTATCGCAATAGCACTTCCGATCGAAATTTTCGTAACGAGGTGCGATGTGGTCCTGAGTATTCCGTTTTGAGTCAATTCTCCAAAACAGAATAGCGACGGAAAATTTGTAGAATTTGGATGTGATTTAAATGGGGAACAGAAGTTCTTTACACAATTTGCATGTATTTTCCATTTCGGGAGCAACATTTGATAATGCAACCAATGACACGATCCGACGATACCTCAATCAAAGCAGTAGCAAATATTCATTCAATTTGTCATTTAAATTCATATACAGTTCTGTTCCGAAAGAGCAGTTTTTGTTTCCGATAGCACGTTATTAAATATGTCATTTGTCATTCCGTTAAAAAAGAATAGACACATTTATTAGTTGAGTCCAGTTGAGCTGGTGGTATATATCTCGGCCACCCACGCATGTGCCCAGCCCATCGCTCGACCTACCCAGAAAGTAGCACCACTCAATTCCAACCCATGCATAACACAACCACCAGGACTAATGTCACAAACGACACCATTGTAAATGTACTTAAACTAACAATCTTCCCTTTGTCCTGTGTCCTCTGCGAAGCCTTTAAGCACACGAAGCTTGTGGCATAAACACTCGCTGCACACGTACACATACACCCAGCGAAGTAATGATATGTCCAGCAAGAGGGTGTTTTTGTAGCAATTCCGTTTTTGGTTTCATGCTCCTTATTATTCACACTTAAGTGGGGTACTTGCTGTCGACGTGTCCGTATTGTCGTGGTTAATTCAAAGCATATTTCGATATTTTTTTCTGGCAATTCAAAAAGTAATTGGCATTAACGTCACTATTGTGCATGTGTTATTGGCCTGCGTATATGAGTGTGGTGCAATAATGAATGCAATTACATGTACACGAGCAGAGGCAGCCAACCCTTCCACAGAATGTTCCATCGGTTCCTATAAATCTTCTAATGTGTCATACATATATCGGATAGCAATCCATGCCGAATAAGACACTCCAAGCGGCCTTATAAGGTTGCTTTCAGCTGTTACCATACTAATTTTTGAGACTTATATAGTAACATAATTATATTTAGATGCAAACAAGTGGAAGTGATATTATTGAGCATTGATAAAGTGTGATACGCAATTAAACATCAGAAATATAATTCATCGTAGAAAATATTTTGAAACGGAAGAAAACGTGAAAATTGCAATTTTTACAACTCATCTACGAAACATTTTTGAATATTCTGTTGAGTACGAAATTATCCCCCGTAATTCTTTACTCCATACACCATATGTTTGTGGTTTTGTAAATAAATAATTTTACGTTTTTTATGCTAACGAATTTAGGAAGGCAAAGCATTTTCTAATAGGATTATTTCTTGAACAAAATGTTTATTATTATATCGTATATTTTTATTAGTTTTTACATTATGAGATCCCTGTTTTTGAAACAATGTTATTTCTATTTCTATTTTTGCTAAGCGGGTAATTTTGATGGTATTAACAAAATGCCCACGTATTGAAATTCCTTGAAATACGTTTTGAAATATATGTATGTTTAAATTGAAAACTCAATGTCTCTATTGATCACTAGAAAAACATAAATATATTTTTAATAATATCTTTCTGTAAGCATGTTTTTCCCAGACCGGTAAAATACTGAACTTAATATTTCAAACATGCGGACATCAGCCTTTTTTTTCAAATATTTCACGGCAGTGAGTTGGTTCAAACATTTTGTAGTGGTGACATATGCACATGAAGATGTATCCGAAAATCTATTCATATTTTCAATAAATGTAAATAGTAGCTAATAGTAAATAATTTATTTCCCTTTTATTGATTTTGTATTGGGAAACAAGTTGACTGTCAGTATATCGATAAATTTCTATGCGATTGCAAAACATTTGAATTAAAGATTTTGAGTGCGCGGTTTCAAACAATTTTGTTAACTCTTTTTCATTACTTTTTGTTACCACTTTCTACTAAATTCGTATTTTATTTTTGTTCTCACTGTTTTATTTTTCGAATACGCAAAGATCAAAGCATTGGGTTCTGATTATGCTAGAAATCAATTTTGAGCAATTGCAATCCACTTTATGGTTTTCCCTAAATATGTCTTCCTATCAATTAGAAAATGCTTTTTGACTTATATGTGTTAAATTTATATACCGAAAAATGCTGTAAAAGATATTCAAATTAGATTAAGCCACTTTAAGTTTAAATTTATAATTAGATCAAAAACTTTTCAAAATAAAATTCACTTATTTTCAAATTAAGCGAAACTTTTTTTCAAACCTTTTTCAATTTCAATTCAATCTCCATAACTAGCCTCGGTACTCAATCAATGGCATTATTAAGAACATAAAAGAGATTTTAAAATGTAACTGAGTTGCTTTACATCCGACAGTCTTATCTCGTCATCATCATTCTAATTTAAGCTAGCTTCAGAAATTGAAAATATTGGCTTACGAAGTTGAGCGCACATTAATACAAAAGTATACACGAACGCCACGGTTACGTCGACCGCTTCTTATTTTTGCGCTAAATAATTTTAACAAATGCTACATACATTCATACAAATTTATACATGCCAATGGGCCTTCGTAAAAATTCATGAGAATTTAGTTAATTATTTTTGTTAAGAACAGTTCGCATCATACAAAGTCTAGTGTCCGGGGGCTACGATGTTGTAATGACATGAAGACGCCAAACCTGATTGACATCTCCATAAATAATATCGATTATAAAATACCCAATAACACAATAACACAAGCTTTTCACATAACGTTGTAAGAAATTTTTGCAATTTTCTAACCATCCTCATTCTCACATAGGCGAATGAGCTATAAATGTCTTGACATGTGAAGTTTGTCCTTGCTAAAAGTGTCAGCCTATTGCACTAGTTAATCCGCGAGTTTATTATTACTATTCGCAAATCCTGAGTTGGCTAACACATCCAGGCGTGAATATGCTGTAAATTATTGTCAAAACAATTGGTAAAATTACACTATCAATACTGCTCAGTACTAATCAATACTAGGACCAGCGAATACTCAACCATCAAATCAGTTCTGTAAACATGTGACCGTGTGCATTGAAACATGCGATTTGGCGTGACTGTCCAGCGTAGAAGTAGTGCTATCCAGGTTGTGAGTGACATCAGCCCATAGCTGTCCATGAAGTAGGTGTGGTAGATGTACGAGTTGAACAGACATTTAGTGGTCTACTTAAAGCACCTCTAAACAACTTAGGATGATTCGGTCAACCTAGGCCGTCGTGCTGTCTACAATGCGTTCGCATGTTCAAAGTCATCCTCCTCTTGGGATCGCTGGTGAATAAGCGTCAGTATGTATTATTTGTATGGAGTTTGATCGAATAATACACGTAAATATGGAGCATATGCATACTGACGCTAAGAATACGTTGTGTTCGTACAGATGCCTGATATTTTCGAAAGAGCTCACACGATTGCATTCCTCTCTCTGTTTTGTTACATAACAGCACCAACAGTTATTTTCTGAATCGGCAGTAGATGTTTCTGTTTTTTTACCGTTTGGTATTTAAACAAAACTGTTGTTTTGAAATATTCCGAAATTTCTGAAGGTAATCAAATAAAGCACCACTTGAATTACCTAAACGCCGGCGGTTTTGACGAGTCGGTAGCTCGATTTGTAGACAGCGCAGAGTATCCCTCAATTGCTTACGATGACGGAACCAACGCTGCAACAATTTTCATGCAAATGCGGTGGCACACAAAGGCAGTTAATTTCGATTCAATTGTTTATTCAATTAAATAATACTTTCAGAGTTGGAAGTTTTTTTCATCGGTTATTTACAATTGTTTAAATGGTAATACGTGGGCGGGGAGGGGTTCCAATGATACAATTAAAATAAGAAAAACAAAACAACAAACAATACTCACAAAGCTTAAACATTAATTATACATTCTTAAGATTACTTAGATTACATTTACAACAGCGATTTGTCGTTAGTTGTGTACTACATCTGGGGCCAGCCGCTGTATGTGAAGAGTCTTCTTGTTCAGTACAACACTGGAACTGGTCTCCGGAGAGCGTTGTCCATAGTGTCCATACCGTTAGGAGTACCTGTGCCTGGGGAAGAGCCGGGTGATGAGGTCGACGATGAGTTGTAGAGGCCGGCAGCGGCAGCATTCGCCGAATGCGCGGCATAAAGTGATGGCGCTGAGATTCCAGAGTAGATGCCGGAGTAAAAGCTGCTCAAAGTCGTTGGTGGCAATTGTGGCGCCTTCTGCGCCTCGAGAACATTGTGTGACTGATTTGTAGCGGCCGCAGCAGCCGCGGCTTGTGTCTGATGCAACTTTGACAAGGCCAATGGGTCGAAGCCTCCGAAGTATGGGACTGGATAAGGTTGGTCCAAATGATGAGAAGGCGCGAAGTAGGGGGGCAATTGATGGAATGGGTTGTATGAGCCTGTGCCAGAATTAGTACTCCCTCCTAGCTTCTGTTGAGCATTCGCTTGCATTTGTAGTGCTCCTTGAGGTCCAGCTGCTAAAGGATTTTTTGGCTTGCGGCGGGGGCGATACTTGTAGTCAGGGTGTTCCTTCATGTGAAGAGCTCTCAAGCGTTTAGCTTCATCTATGAACGGACGCTTTTCTGATTCGGCTAGCAGTTTCCACTCTGCCCCCAGCCGCTTTGATATCTCGGAATTATGCATTTTTGGATTATCTTTGGCTATTTGACGTCGCTGCAAGCGGGACCAAACCATGAAGGCATTCATAGGACGCTTGATATGGCCTTCTTGCCCAGGCGAGGTAGGATGGTGGTGGCCAACATTATTACCACCATTGTGCAGCCCGTGATGTGTCCCGATCGATCCTTGGCTGCCAATACTGCCAGCTGATCCAATTGAAGAGTTGGGCGACAGGGTCTGTTGGACTACTGTGTTTTGAATGTGACTCAAGCTGTTGGCAAGTCCAAGTCCGTGGTTACTGCCCTGCCCTGACATGTGGCCCATACTGGCCGTTCCCATGATTGCGTTGCCATTACTTGCACTGTGTCCGCCAACGGGAGACCCACTCATGGCCGCCGAAATCGCCGCTAGGCTACTACTCTGAGAAAAATGCATTACACGTTTTAAGTCCATTTCCGTCGTACTTTGCGGCGCATAATCTCCCGGCGTTGGTATATCTAAACCTTGGCCTCCCAGATGAAATCCATAGTTCGGGTGTGAAGATAGCGCTGCCATCATTTAAGTTCCGCAGCTTTGTGAATGATTGGGATGTGGCACAACAACAACTAGATGTAGCTTACTTTAATCACTCTTTTATTAGCGTTTACGTTCTTTCTTTATCACTTTTTCAATCTATATTCTTATGGAAATTTCGATGTACTTTCAAACCTGGGTTTTTTATGTTTTCTAACAAAGCGCTCACTTCTTCCTCACAACACTTGCGTTCATTCCAACAGCTATTCAACTACTGATGTAATCATAAAGCACTAACTGCCGACACGATTCAAGACAAATTATGTTTATGATTACGAGTTCTCTCTCTAGAGCTCTCTCCAAGCGCTGAATGCTACTGCTGAATTCTGAGTGTTTGCTCATATCCTATTGTATGTGCACAGTTGATGCTCCAAACACAGCACAGTGTGCTAGAGCGCGAGGAAAACTTGCTCCGCCGAATACCGTTCTGGGCGAACAAGCGAGACAACAAGACGTGCCCTCTCTCTTCCTTTACCTGTGAATATAGGCGGTAGTTCGGGTGTAATAGGCGAGAGCGCAGCTCTAATGCGGGCATTCGCTATGATAGTGTGTCTTTTTTTCTCTTGTGTCTTTTGTTCACCCTATGTTCGGTGTGTGCATTATTCATTGTGTGCGTTGTTTGGTTGGTTTTATGCAGCCGTCGATCTTTGTTCGACTCGTATTCTGGGCTTTGTGCGCATTGTGCCATCACCATTGAGAGGTGTGTTCAATATAAAGGCATGCTTGTTCGAAGAAAGAGTAAAATGGCATTCAGTCGTAGCGCTATTGTTGCGTTGTGTTCATTATGCCCAGAAACACTGCTTCCCATACACCAGATAAATGGAGAAGAAAGCATGGAATTAAAACGTTTCTAAAATTAAACTTTTCTCATTTTTGTTTGCATTATATTCTGTTTTGGCTATTGTTGCCAACTTTTATTACGGACAAACAACAGTCGTGCATTTGTTCTCTCTGGATTGTTGCTGTTCCTAGACTGGGTGAGAAACTCATACTTAATGGAATGCACATATATACCTTCTATATTTACTGCGGTACACACATTTCAGCAAAGTGCGTACACATGTGAACACGCTCTACTCGTGCTTTTATATATGCACATCTATACATATGTAAGTCGTTTGTACTAATAGCTCTTGTTCCCATTGTTTTGCCACTGAGTGCGTTGGCGTACCCCATTATGCACCTTCGGATTGAATAATGCGTATGTGTATGTGGGACAGCTCAAACTTGAGCGAGCACACAGGCAGGCATAAAACCAAGTTTAGGATAAAGGCGCCCGCTTGGCGGACGTGGAGCAGAACCGAGAGAATGAGAGAGGAGGGACTCGGCGGACCCATACCGTTGTGAATGGAGGGTGCTGGGAGTTTGCTGGCGAACTTACGTGCCAACAACGACAGCTGTACGATTCCTTATGGCTGAATGTGAATGGCTGGCTGGCTTTGTTTCATTTGTAGTTTTCTCGCTGCTGTCTATTCATCTTGGAAATGTTATTGTGTTGCCATTGGCGTTATTGCACTCTTTGCAAGTGTGCGAATATATATCTGTGTGCTGCCATTGAGCCAATCACAATGGATCTCTAGTGTGGGAGCTTTTGTTGCCATTGTCTATGCGCAAAAGCTATACTTTAATACGCTCCTGTATACTATGTAAACACATACCTATATAAACATGCCTGTATACATATGAATGTGCGTACATTTGTACAAGCAGTACGTATAATGTTGTAATACATACATATGTATATACGTGGATACGTATATGTTGGTATGTATATACACCGCCGCATATAATTATAGGTACATTTTAATACGATGCCTATAACAGCAAGTACATACATACATATTCATTGTGCACTATTGCCAACTGCTATAACTGATTCAATTATACATATGTATATGGCATGAACTAGGCGAATATTACAAAATGTCAAACGTTTTGGGTTCAGTGGTACTTTGATAAAAACGAATTCCGCATATTTTACCTCTCAGAAGCAAGCTAATGTTCGAAACCAGTGTCCAAAATGACATGACATCGCTAAATTTTGCAGTTGACGATTTTGATTTTGATAGAAGAAAGACAAAAATACTTGTCCGATTTAAACAAAGTTTTAAAGAGGCATAGTTGATTTAGTTAAACCTTGACTTTCAAACCGATAGATCCAAAGGAGTTTAAGTTGGGTTACTTGACGTATAAAGTTTGTTAATCTCTTTTATGAAAAGAAGAGAATAATATCACCGGCAGTTTAAGATTCACCGTTTAAGGTAGATAAATTTGAAAATCGATCTTAATGCATCGTTGATCTCAGTCATATTTTATCATTGCAGAAAAACTTCTCTCACATCCAACTGAGCATATTGGCGAACTTAAGGCAATTTGTAAAAATTTTAACTTCCCTGGGTGTATATTTTTACCAAGTTTTCTTTTCATCATACCAATATTGATGGGTTTATTATTTTAAAAGGCTTCGTTGAATGACTTCGTTGTAATTTTCAATGTGTCGGCATAAAATTGTAGTAATAACTTTTTATATAACTTGATAAATGAACCGATCACCGCACAAAACAGCAGTAAATTTTGTTTGACAAAACAGGAAATCAAATGTCTTTTCGGACTAACTTAATGCGTTGTCAATGGACATAATTTGAAAATTGTGGGGGTACTGAAAAGTTCTGCGGGGGCAAAACACGCCTTTTTTACGCCTATGACCAGTTTCCTTAATTTCGAGTTACATTTAACTCGCATTATTCTCATGTTGACTTTTCTGTCAAAACTATTTTTAAATCGACACTTCACTCCAACCGCAAAAAAAAAGGATATGCAGCAAAATGACACTTGATTAAAATATTTATGGATGCAATTTATCAAATTTCTATTTTGCTAATTCTCATTAACCTAATATAAAATATAAGCGTGCTTTAAAGGTTATAAGGTATAACTATTAAGGATATTCTTAGCTTAACTCCTTATTAACTGAGTGCCCGTCAGTGGTGTTACTGTGATACATTTGTGGTGAATCCATATTGATGTTCAATTATTTTGAGGGCAATTTTAACAATCGGGTAAAAGGACGTTTATTAAATTACAGCTTAGGACAGGATAGACAATTATGCAACTATGTACTTCTCAGGCTTGGTTTACATATGTCTACGAGACACATTTTCCAGGGAGATTAAAAGTGATAAAATACCGGGTGAATGTTTTTCTTCGTTTCGTTACTCCACATACTGCCTTTTTTATACCAGTTGTTTCGGGAATGATTTCGAAGAAGAAGAAGGTTATTCTTCTAACGGTGAATGACAACTTTCTTTCAATACGAACACCGACGGTTTATACAGATAAACTCTGTGGGAAATGACAGTCAATATATGTAGGTGTTGTGGCAGGGCATTTTCAGCTAATCTGTATTTAAATTTTGAAGAAATTATGTAATTTGCCACTCAAAAGAAGTATTTCTGATCCCTATTTGTACATTTAAGTAGCAGAATACTTTCTTTAGCATCACTGCATTACATGCATTACCAAATCTTAGTTGTGAGGAGAAGCGGAAGGTTTTCAATCAAAGATCCTCGTACACAACACTCGATTTCGAGAAATGTGTGGTAAGAATGAGGGTAAATGCCTCATTAATTATTTAAAAGCCTGTTTTTCCATATCATTCCCAAAATATTTAGCATTGTGTGCAAAATAGTAACAAATGTTGAATAAAACCCAATTTTAAAATTATTAGTTATAAATATTATATCAATTATTGCTGGCATACTTCCTTTAAATGTGGCTACACATTGCAGTATTGCAGAAAATGGAGTATAATACTTATTGAAAGTTGTACAATTAAATATTTTCAAACTGATCCATATCGCAAAAACTCCTCATTTTTGAACGGGTTCATTTCTAATGTTTGTCCCTCAATTCAGATCAAGCCACTCTACTAAAACTGAATCAATTTTTTTCAGATAATTACTTAGACGACAAAGCTGACCCAGGAAATCAAAAAATATTTTTGAAATCATATGCCCGAAGTACTAAATATCTGTTGACAGTTCGCAACACCAAACAAGACAATAAGATTTTGTCTCCTAGTATCATCAATATGTATAGGCGTAGTAAGAGGGATGCTAGGAAAACTTAACCCTCCTGGGTTTTCAAAATGAATATATGAATGAATTTATGAACTTTTTTCAATAGCTTATGACAACGCCGACAACAAACAATTGCATTTCGTAACATACAATTTTCTACTTTTTTCTAGTTTAGAATTTCCCGGGTTCATTTATTATATTTTCAGGGTCACTACAATTTTTCTAAAGCCTGGTAAAACTGGTTTAAAAAAGTAATAAATAACGGGGTATCCATTTTTCAGTTTTAAAAGTAAAGTTAAAAAAACACACATATACCTATACATAGTTATGATTCCTTGTTATTTCATGATAATGCTTGGATCTTGCCATTATGTACGAAATGCAATGTCATATAAATGACCGCCTCTGGATTGGTTGCAACAGTGGATCCTTTTGAGGTAGTTTTCGAAAAAATTCGGGCCAATGTCCAGACCATAATGCGCTCCAACAGTCACTTTTTCCGGATGCAATGACTTCTAAGTTCTCCGTGTAAACTTCGGAATAATCTGACAAATTTGCAAAAAAAAATTAAAGGTGGAAAACATTATCAGAAGCTTTTAATACTATCACCGATATAGCGCTGCCTTTAATAAATCCTCTGCTTCTGATGAAGAGCATCATTATGCAACGATGACCATACTAGATCAAGATCCGAATACATTGTTTTGGGGACAGTTTCTGCCTTGGCTTTTTCGTCGGCAGTAGTAACAGTAACACGAATGTATGGGCCGTTTTAAGATTTGCAATTTCATATGTACATATGTATGTACCGTATGTACTTACCCACTAGAGAATCCAAGCAGCTAAATCAGAATATGTATGATTATAATTTCTCGAAATACATATGTCATGAAGAAAGACGAAAAGCCTTCGAAGACACTGAATTGACGACATTGGTTGATGGGTATCCGTGTCAAAAAAAAAAGGATTGTTCTTAAGTTAAATGTGCCAAGAAATCTCGGTTCTCTTAGTTTTTTTTTAGTATGTTCTGTTTCGGTTTTGGGCTTTATGGAATAAGGCAAATTCACAATAGTGCTACTTCCAAAGTATCCACTTACATTCGGTTTCATTTAGTTGCATTTAGCAGTAGAATTTAACTTTATATTTAGATTTAGATAATTATTTCGTAATTGATCCAATTATTGCATAATTATAATTCAAGATTATACATATAATTCATAGTTAGTAATTTCGACATTCCATTATTGTATAAATGCGGTTTATACAATAATGATTTGGACTCCTTGATAAGTTCATTACCAGATCCGTGGTCCTAACTTATGGTATGTATATATCGGTAGACACGTAAGGTGCAGTACTTGAGGTTCAGTAAAAAAACTAGTAAGCCTTATGTTGAATAACACTGCAACAGCAATACACGTAAGGTCAGCCACTACTGTCGGCAGTGCTTGCAGCAGGGGAAACCCACTTGTGTCATAAAGAAGGCTAGGGCCGTCAATGAGCATGGGAACGACATAACCTCATATCTTTGACTGAAATCGTATTTGGCTATTCAATGTATTGAACTTTTTGAGCGTCAATGCAACTCGTTTGCGTTAAAGAGAACTTTTCAATGCAGTACTTAAGTGTTCCCTTCGACCTAGCACTTGAATATAAATATCCATGTATGTATATAACTGTATGCGGAAATAAAGCAACAGCCCGATGTATTACGAAACGATATACATACAGGCAGCATGTCAAAGTAGGTTTTTATAATAACATCCCTAAAAGTCGCTGTACACAATGGTATAAAATTTGTATTACCTGCTTAGCGTGGACAATAAAGTCGATATATTACCTGAAATAGTTTCGTCAGCCGCTGAAGGAATTTCATTCGAAAGAAAAGCTCTGCTGCTTGACACGAAACAGTCAAAGTGTAATCTCAAGTATCAAATAAATGATCCTTAATTTATTATGATATTTTTAACACATGTACTTATGCCCATATATTCACACAGATATACGTACTTCAACGTGCTCTTGCTTTGTATAACTCAATACAATTTCTGCAAAGTCGAGTGCCGGATTTAAAGTGTTACTGGCCACTTATGACGGCATCCTAAGTTTTTATTGCATTGTATCAGGGCAAATCGATCAAGAATATAGTTTTGTACTTAAATGACAAGATATCTTTGGACAAGATATCCTGGACATTTATAAACCTTTCCTCATATTACTATCGACATGTGAATGCTGCTAACGAACTGGCAACGAACCCCTCAAATTAATTCAAGTGCCATTAGGACACGATAAAAACATGGTGTGTTTACGGTCACAATCACTGTGGGGTAAGATGAGGTGGATCATCCGTGACCCCTCGCGCTTGTAAATGTTAAACAATTGAATGTTCGACTGATGTTTTTAACTGAAACGGTCAAACTGATACCGGTCATCTGAGAAAGCATCGATATATTACAATCCATAATTATTGCAATCCATATATTACAATCCATTACTTATGTGTAGAAACTACCTCTTACGCATGCATGTCTTTTGCCGTCTTTCCCACTCTCGCGCCCTTAACTCTTAATGACCAAGATCTGGTAATAAAAAAACTATTTTAAGAAACGGCCAGACTAGTTCGATTGCAATATTGCGAGTATGATATTTCAAAGAAATATCGTAGTAACAATGTCAAGAATACCCATGGAAAATCTAGGTGGTAAAATGTAATTTCTCAGCAAGAGTCATAAAATAATAAAGATCACTATCCGGGCAATGTTGTGCCAAACAATTTGCAGAATAAGAACACCGAAGGTAGATGCGAAAAAACCAGACACCATAAAATGATAAAACTGTCAGTTAAAGTGTCTGCATACCTACATACATACAAATATGCGAGCATAATTAACGAAGGTGAGCGTCGATACGGCTTGAAGAGGTCAGCAAGGTAAGGGCGTTCCCAGAATTGGCAAACGCCATTTTTTCACCGTCCACAAGGATACGTACCAAATGGCTCTGTAATGACTAGACAGCGCATATTTAAGTAAAATTCATTTTTACTTGCATTAAAGTATTTATGGCAATTGTTTGTTCTTTAATGCACTTTTAACAGCATATCGTACACAGCCTGTATGCAAAAAATATACACCATTAGTTTCGATGTACGCGAAAAATAAATAGCAACTGTTTATAAATTGATATCATACTCTTGCTTATTAACTAAAGCTAGCGACTATTGGTTTAGATTAGAAATTCGCGGGCCAAACACATAGTAGCTTAAAGGTCCCGTCTAAAATGTCTCTGACTATGCATCACATGGAGCCTGATATACCAAATATTGGCAAATAACATGTGGGTTAATTGTTCAAATTATTATTACTATTTATTTAACGAGAGTAAAACTAATGTTGTAAACTAATGTTGCTACGTGCTGCATATGTTCAATGCGCTTGACAACATCAATTTCGGTACTAGAATTATGCGACACGGAACTCTCCGTTTATCATGAAGTCTCTTAGAACTGATTTGCTTGTACCATAAATCAGGATTCTGCGCTGTACAGTAAGATAGATAAAATAAAGGCACTAAATTGCTCGCTAAGCATATATTTTTACAAACTATACTCTCCGCTTAATTTCCGAGCTGACTTCACTAGTTCTATCCAGATAAATTCATCCACCACCCCAAAGTTATACTTGTGTTTGTTTGTCGAAATAAATAACTGTTGGTCTGATGGTATGCGAAGACCAGATCCATTTTTGCCGACTCCTCAATGCTTGGAGAGGCTGCAGTAACATACCGCATTTTTCTGCCGATGATTTTCATATCCTCAGCATATGTATCTTTCCTTTATCACACATTTATCGTACAACATTTTGAATGATATATAATATACAGGGTGGGCCATAAGGGTGTTGGCGGTTTAAATATTCAATTAAAAAAAAAACTACGAAACATAAAAAAAAAATATATTTGTATTTTTAAAAAGTAGAAGCATGGGAATTTTTAAGACTTAAAAATAATGTTGTCCAAATGGCTTCCCTCGGCTGCTTGACACTCTTGGAACCGAAGTCGCATATTTTGGAAAACTCGTTGAAAAATTGTTCTCGGTATTTTGTTACTTTTCTAAATAATGTTCCTCTTCAACTGCTCTAAATTGGTCGAATTATTCTCGTAGACTACCGATTTGAGGTAGCCCCATAGAAAATAATCGCATGGAGAGAGATCGGGGGTACGTGTGGGCCATTCAATATCCCCCCTTTTCGAAATGAGTTTTCCAGGAAAAACATTTTTCAGCACCTCTATGGATACCCTAGACTTATGACATGTGGCCCCATCCTGTTGAAACCACATCCTCGAGGTATTGCCTTGAAGTTCTTGCAAAGCTATCACCAAAAAGTCTGCTAGCATGTTGCAATAATTGTTCGCTCTAACCGTCGTGAACTGAAACACGAACACGCTCCACAATGTCGGCTGATCTTGCAGAAACTGGGCGACCACGAACCGTAATTGGTACTGTTGAGCCGGTTGTTTCGAACATTCTGATCCATTTTCGTATCACATTGGCGCTTGGAACTTCACTTAAATCGTGTAAACCGTGTTCATGCCGATACAAACGTCGTGCAGCAATCACTGATTTATTGTTTTCGTAATACGCTCGGAAACAAAATGCACGCTGCACTCATGTGTACGGCTCCATGGCGACTGAATTTCCAGGAAGCGGCACAGCGAACAACATATCTCCCCGCCACCCCGCGCCGCGCGTTACCGAGAAATTGAAGAATTAAATCGCCAACACTCATATGGCCCACCCCGTATAATAAATGATATAATATAATATCGCTTCACCTTATACAATAGGTTCAAACCGCTTCCAATAATCTATTTCTTAACACTAACCTGCAATATTATTCATCGTAAGAAAGATTGTGTAAATAAATTGTTTTTAAAGAAATACGCCATAAACAGAAATATTTTCCTTGTTTACCTCCAAAAAAAAACACAAAATAGTTTCGTAATTTGAATGTCCTTTGAAATTCAATACATACATATTCAAGTGGACAGAAGATCCGAAATTTAGTCTCCGTTTAGGGTACACAAATCCATTTAAGTATCGAAAAAAATTGAACACACAAATTATAAAATTTCAATTCATCCATATGATCGTGGGTTCGAGCTCCGATACAGCTACCTGTATTTCATTCTTCGGAATCAGCATTAGACTGTAAATTCCGCTCGGAATCTAAAAATTGCATGCATTCTACTTTCTCACTGAGTGTTAGAAGCTCTCCCATATTCAATTCACGAGATGCGAGGGAAAAGGCAACATTTCGTAAACATGAAATGATTGAATTTTGTGTGCGAAGTGCCAAAATGGACGAGGTAATTCAATTCAATTAAATTTTCATATCCAAGCGTAAGCGCACGAAACGCTTGTTTTACTGTTATTTGTTAATATTTATTATAGTAACCAAAAACAAAAATGTAGCAAAGAACTTTTTGGCATCCCTCAGGGATTATGTGCATTACAATCTTCAATACCTTTTTCTGATGTTATTGTCTTGAATGTATTTGTTAATAAACGAAGTTACACACTCTCTAACTTCCTCTCTGTGAAAGATTACTCAAATTCCAGTAGGATTTCAGTTTGTTTAGTAAATGTTAACATTTTATAATTTTTGAATTTTATTCCCTTATCTAAGGAAACAAAGAAAAAATCATGATTGATTTTTGTTATCAATTTTTATAAAAAAAATTATAATTAGTTTTTATAATCAACATATAATTATTAAAAATGATTTATATAAATATTACTTATAACCGTCAAACATAAAAGAATAATGCGATTGATGATATATGTATATGCTGCGGCAATCAGAAGTCCTGATTATCCAAGTTGAAAGGTCGATTTCACATAAAGTTGAAAGGTTACAATCGGTCACGAAAAAAAAATTTCTTATAAAAATATCGACGAACGTGGATAGCAGTAAAGTGCAGTAAAATGAATAATACACCATTCCAACGCAAGGCAAGTGGGCGTGACGCTAAAGTACTCTTCTCTTCAAATGACATATCTGCTGGAATACATTTTTGGTATTTTTTAGTAAACTTGCCCTCAACTAGTGCGACCCCTTTCAAATGTGTATAAAATTGAGCGGTTTCCTCCACTATTTATTATCTGTATCATAGAACATCCCTTTTTAATTAACGAATAGAATTCCGGGAAAGAAACTTTTTCAAAAATTCAGTTAAAAAATTACAAAATTGTTTGAAAAAGTCCCGAAAATTCCAGCTTTCCAAAGACGGGTTCAATCCTTGCATGGTAATCGGGAGTTTCACACACGACTTTGCTACTTTTTCAGCGAAAAGTGTATTTTTTAAATATTTTTCATTAACCATGCCCACGTTAATGCGGTTCTTTAAAGAGTATATGAATTGGCCTCATTCTTTCCGAATAAATAACAACATTTTTGAAGTGTCCATTTTTTTAGAGGTGGGCTCAGTCCTTGTTTGGACAATTTTGTTTAATTCCTAAGGATAAATGAGAAATAAAAAGATTGGATTTAATCAAATCATAATTTTTAATCATATCTAAGACTGTTCGGACCCTACCATCAAAAATACCGGTGTTAAAAAAAGATTGTCGAAGAATTGTAGACATTTGTGTGCAAACTTTTTTGCATGTTAGTGGAATTATTACATTATTTCTCGAAAGAAAATAGAAAGGCTTTAAAATTGTATTGCCTAAATATTTTATAGATTCTCAACTAAGCGAAATATTCAATTATTTGACATTTTTCTGTTCAATATTGAAGTTATATCTATATATTTCAAAAGAAAATGAAAATCTGCTTAAATTTAAATCGTCTGGATTTTCTACCTGGATCGACAGACCGGCATGTACATACATATATATAGAGTTTTGGTATGTACATAAATAAATTCCATGTACAACCAGAAGTAGCATTATGTCCCCTGATTCAAAAGTTATAAGCATAAATGTAAGCTGATGGCACTTCTACACATTA
>JAHXMU010000172.1:542393-557114 GCA_019455685.1 Philornis downsi
AACTCATTTTGGTTCCAAGTGTTATTTTTAATTTCCATATAGAATTCTTAAATTTCAATTAACTTTTTTAATTTCAATTTGAGATGGTGCAAAAACAGGAAAATAACGCGCATACACAGAAGAACTGCGACAGAGGCCGCATTTCTCTCTGGAGTGAAAATTGAGACTATTAGAGCGGCCGGAAAGGAAGCTAATATTGCTCTCTTGCCCCCTGTCTTTGTTCAATATCTTGATAATTTTGTTTATTTTTGTTAATATTTGTATAGATTGTAGTAATGTAATTACTACTATTTGAAAACAATCGCATCTGGTACTGTAATAATCTAAACAATCAAAGTTCCATATTGTGAAAGAGAAACGTGGGTACAATTGCTGCACGATTTTTAAACCCGCATATTAAGATGGATGTTGTAGTCGTTGTGATAGACAAACATTTGAAATTGATCATTTTCATCTGGTATTGTAAAAATTAATTGAGTCTATTTTTCTATTGGAAATTAAGATATATATTTAATATCGGAATAAGTGAACTCGTTTTATTTAATATTAATTCCATGTTTGAAATTTTTGATAAATTCCAAAAAGAAAAATAAAATTTTAATTTAAATTGTTCTCTTTATTATTGAAAGAATAAAATTAATCTACATGTGTTCTTTTTTCAACATGAAAAGGGAGACTAATTTATCTTTTCCGATTCGACGTCGCTACTACTGTGATTTTGGACAAATAACCGCCGCCGATTATTTTGAATCGGCTTTGTTCTCTGCTTTTAACACTGGGTTTTTTGCTTATATTTTGTTTACTTCGCGCGGGTATCGGAAGATTAGAACTCGGGGACTTGCGGTATGCGGTTTTTGGAGCTTAACCTTGATTGTTTATTAAAGATTTTTAGCTTCTGCGACGAGCAGGATTTGCTAAGCTTGTGCCGTTCCCACTGGATGTTGAACGATGTTATTGATAAGAATGTATTCCATCCGAAAACACTTGACCTGCTCATGTGCGGCCATCGCAATCATCCGGCAATTATGGAAAGGTAAGCGACAGTTTTCCAAGAAAATATGCCTGCTAATGCATTTGTCTTTTGAAACAGGACACAACGGCCCTTTTCTTTTGCAACACGTCTGAAAACAGCGCGAAATTGGGTACGAGGTTGCTACCGGGAACAGCAGTATTTCCATCGATCGAAAATGTTTGCCACCAAGCTACTCTTAGAGAGAGATTGGCTATACTTGTCGTATACTAGTTATATTAGCCAGCACAAACGTCTAAAAGTGGAAGCACTGCAAAGGCGATATCACCAGGAGATTACTTCGATTAATAAAACTGACATTGCGGACTTTGTTAAGAAAGGTGATACTCTGTTTGCAGGCAGAGTTGCGGGAAGCAGTTTCATATACGAAGACGGCTGTTCCTCGGACCAACAACTACACAATGCAAAGGAGTATATGTGGTGTGTCGACTTTGCAGGCGACTCGTATGTTACCAGTACTGACCACTGTGCTAAGTTATGGCGGAGATCAGATGAACTGGGGCTTATTCACCTAGACATGCTCACAGAGCTTAGCAACTCTTACAAAACAATGCGATTCAGTGCATCTGGTAATAGGTTATTCGGTGGCCTATATACATCCATTGATCGGCGTGCCCTGCGAGAAATTGACTTGGAAAGGTAAGTCGATTATAAGCAATACAACACGCAACGAACCAGCATTGCATAATGCTTAATTACATGTCCTCATGCTGATTTGGTGGTAGGAACAATATGTATATCATAACACTTCAATTTGTCGTGATTTTTATCGTTTATGCAATTTTTAAAGCTGCGATTTATTAATGACTAATATTTATACGATTCATTAATAGCATAGCTATCGTTCAACACGTAGATATAATTTAAAAAACTAAATTCAGAAATGCAATGCATAAGGAATAATATGTCAAGTCCCATCTCATCCGTTATAGGGAAAACTGGCCCATTTGTACATGTTTCTTTCCCTCGTTAAGATCTGCCTGCATTTTTTTTTCCTTCCCAGTTACCCATAATATGCAGCTACATTCCAGGACTCTGCAATGAAGATAACCTAATGAATATAACCAATAATGTTCTGAAAAGAAAACTAGTTTCTCTGTGAAAATGCATACTAGTGGGAGAGCTACAAAAATATGGCAGCAAACTCCAAGACGCTAGATGTACATTTTTATAACTAAGTCGCATAACAGGATTTGGTAACTTTTAGTTTTCCTTTTTAAAAGTGGTTAAGACAAATGCTTGGAATTGCAATACTGAATGAAACCAAAATTAAAGTAAAACGTCGATATTATCCATACCGATTGGTTTTTTAGTGACAAAGTGTTGCTTAAAGCAACTGCTACAGTTTCATTAAATTTTTTAATTAACTAAAATTGAAGTATTTCCTTCAATTTTTTGAAGCAAGTCCGCTTTGCTTGATTAAGGTATTTATATCGCCCTAAATTGTAATCGGGATTTCACGCCGGGAGTAACAATTTTCTTAGACAAAAGAACTGATAAGATAATTCCGTTAAAGAAATCGGGAATGAAATGATTAAATGTTTATAATGAAAATACAGGTATTGTGTTAAATATAATAAATATTATGGCCGTTAGCGATAATTGGCACAGTCGGCTATCACACATAAATGATCGCAGGCTCTAGCCTATACACAGATTGCATTCACCTCAATGTGGTAACGAACAAACCGAATAGCCGAATAATCGACAAGTCTGACTCCCGAGTCTTCATTAGATGTCAAGTTCTCTTCAATGAGAGTAAAAGTAAAATGTGTGTAAGCCCACAGAATGTGAAAAGTTCTCCCATGTCCATTCACAGTATGCAAGCAAATTAGTTTTTGTAAATTGTCAAGCATATATGTGGCTTGTGGGTGTTACAAATTGGCAACATAAAATACATCTCATTCCCTTATTTTGCAGTTTTTACAGTCTGTCCTTCATTTCTCGGCTACCGAGAAACAATAGCGTTGAACAATATTCGAAATGTGGTTTCTATGGTGTTGTAGATTTTTATAGCAGTAGTTGTTGAAATATTTCTACGAATTTTTCTTAGAAACGCAATTTTTTCAATATCTTTTTACAAATAAAGTTGTAGTGTGTTGCAAATTTTAAGTTTTATCAATAATAATTCCCAGGTATTTCATTATATCACTATTTCTATTTGTATGTCCGTTTTTGTATGTTTTGTTCCGCATTACCATTTAAAACCATAGCCTTTATTTTATTTGTATTAAGTTTTAGCTTATTCATTTTAAGGTACTTTTTCACTTGCACTAAATCTTGGTTTAGGTTACGTGCAAAATATTCTTACTGCATACATAAACCAAAGTACAGGGTGGCGCAATAGAACGTGCATATTGCATCATCTTTTTTTGCGGGGTAGGAAAGGCGCGAGCGAGGGGGGCCCACATCGTTGGGTTGGCGGTCTCATGGAGTTGTAGTCGTTATGAATCACTTCGACGGGAAGCGTCGCGCATTTTGCGTGCGCGCATTTTACGAGGACTCTCGTTCATATATTGCTACTAGGCGACTATATTGTGCTGAATATGGACTACGGCGAGTTAGTGAAGCTCCGAGCGCTAATTTAATTAAAATATGGGTGAAGCGTTTTGAAGAGACCGGTTCAACATTTAAACCACAAGCAAATGGTCGCCCAAGAACATCTAGGATCGAAGACAATGTCGGCCCGCAATAGACCGTCTGTCTTACAATTATCGTGACGAAGTTTGCAACGAATTTTAACATTGGATCTTAAACTGCATCCATATAAGCTGCAATTAACACAAGAATTGAAAGAGTCTGACTTCATAGCAAGGCTCGCATTTGCTAATGAAATGCTTAATCGATTTTCCAATTTTGACAATATCCTATCCTATCCTATCCTATCCTATCCTATATTGAAAGTTCAAGAATAGTGAATTCCAGAACTTGGTTCCAACAAGATGGAGCTATCTGTCACACATCAAATGACTCCATGGCGGTGGTGAAGCAGATGTTCCCTGGCAGACTGATTTCGAAAAGAGGTGATATCCCATGGCCCCCACGTAGTCCAGACTTGACGCCTCTTGACTTTTTTTTGTGGGGATACCTCAAACACAAAGTTTACAGTAATAATCGAAGAAACATCGTTCAGCTCAATTAGAATATCCGTGGTGAAATGGCAGCCATTACACCAGTATTACTGAAGAAAGTTTTCAATAATTTTCGTTTGCAGTTAGAGGAGTGCCGTCGTAGAGAGGGTCACCATTTAGATGATGTTATTTTTAAAAAATAAACTCCATTTATTACTCTACAATGCCTTAGATTTATTTTAATCATACCTTTTGTATCTATTTTTTCATCTATTTTTTAAATATGCACGTTCTATTGCGCCACCCTGTATCATCCGCAAATATTCACACTTTCGAGTGTTTTAGTACTTTTTCTATGTCATTGATATATACCATATACAACGAAGTTCCCAAAATCGCACCTTGAGGGACGCCTATGTTGATATTTAAGGCGGTGGATAAATAATCTCCACACCTTATTCTTTGAGTTCTATTTTCTTGGTAGCTTTTAAACCATGATAATTCAATGTCTTTTACCCCATACTTTTGCAGTTTTTTTTATCAAAGGGTCTCGATTTATTATCTCAAATGCCCGCTTCAGGTCTAAAAACACCGCTACAATGCAATTTTCGTTGACTATTTCCGTTTTCTACAGTTAAGTAGCGATTCGCAACTATGCTGTTGTCTAAATCCAGATTACTTCTCATTCAACAGATTGTTTTCCTCAAAGTATTTATTCAGCTGATGATGCACTACTTTTCCAAAACTTTGCTAATAGTCATCAACATATTGACTAGACGAACTTCCTGTGCGTCGCTGGCATTCTTAATTTTCATTATTGGAACAATACAGGATTCTTTCAAACCTTCCGGGAAAATTCCTGTTTGTAGGGAAGACGTAATGAGTTGACGCAGTTGAGCTCCAAGTATATCGATGTTTTCTAATAACATCTTGACTGTTAGAAAATGATAATCCTTCTTACTGTTCATTGACTTCATTATATCTTTTAAACTTATGTCTATTAATGTGAACTTAATTAATGAGTTGACGCAGTTGAGCTCCAAGTATATCGATATTTTCTAATAACATCTTGACTGTTAGAAAATGATAATCCTTCTTACTGTTCATTGACTTCATTACATCTTTTAAACTTATTATGTCTATTAATGCGAACTTAAATTGTAGGCGTGGTACCTCTTCTATTACATTTTCGTATTTAACGTACGGTATCGAGTTTACAACATGCATTACACTGCTAACAAAAAAACAAGTTAAGTTCATTACAAATAACGTTTTAATCAGTTATCTTTTTCTCGTTGATAATTATTACGTTGATTTTTTCTGTATCTTTTTTTAATACATCCTCTTTGATTGATTTCCACATGGTTTTCTGGTCTTCGCAATTGCTATTTTTATTGTCTAAATATATCTTGTTTGCCCGAGCGTTTTCTGAGACATATTCATTTCTAAATGAACCAAATTGCACGTTGATATAGCACAGTTTTTTTTTCTTTTCATTTCTCATAGAACCGGATTATTCCATTTATTACTTTTCTGATTCTTCAGAACTAGCGAATTGGACATTGGACTTAGCGAATTGTTTATACTTGTAATTATTAATAATGATAGTACTAATATGGCTCGATACCCTATTTTTTGGCAACACAATCGTTAAAAGCACATCTTTTTAGTAATCAATAAATTTGGGTCAGATACCGATCAACCAAAACTTTGTGTCGCCTGATGTCGACTGAATGAGACTTAGGCTCGTGTCCAGTTTGCGCCCAATTTCTCTTCCACTGCATCCTTCGTCCTTGTTAGCGATTATTTTACATATTTCGTGTTCCTCGCGACATGTCTTTTTTATTACTGATTTTTACGACTTCTTCACAAAAACAATAATGATGTTATCGCTTGCATCTTTAAAAACTCGCTAATTGAAATTGACATTATAATTGTGAAACACGCTAAAAACAGAATTATCGCAAAAACAAAAGTTCTGTTATCTGCGCAAATCCCAAAGTTTGTGTGCGTGGTTGTTTCGTGCAAACAAGTATTTTGATAGAACATCATAACAATAAAAATGTACCTCAAATTTATGGATGGCCTTATAAATATGAAACACATTTTATTTTAATTTAAATTATTTATTTATTCAGGGTTGTAATTTCGATATATGATCCATCCATAATGGTGTTTCTGCAATGTATTGCGAACAGTATTTAGGCAAACATATTTTCCAGTACAAATTTTTAATGTCATTTATTTATTGTATATATATTTTATAAATAAATTTATAAAATATAACAAAAGGAAAGCGCAGGGTAACATAGACCATATGCGTGCATAAGTTGTTTTTTTCTATATGTTACATATTTACACTTATAAAATATGTACAATCAAGTAATAATAATTTAATTAGTTTTAAAAGGAGAAAATAATGAACTTATGTATATGTGTATGTATATACGTATATGTATTTTATGCAGCTCAAGAGAGTAGTATCGGCTTAAACATCAGAGATTCCATGTACGTTCAAGGCCCTCAAAATGCGTTTTTGCTGACTAGGTCTTGAACTGTCAAGAATGGCTTATAGAGG
This sequence comes from Philornis downsi, assembly GCA_019455685.1. Lineage (NCBI taxonomy): Eukaryota > Metazoa > Arthropoda > Insecta > Diptera > Muscidae > Philornis > Philornis downsi. The sequence continues at coordinate 549,073 of JAHXMU010000172.1, forward strand.
ATAGTTCAGTCCAGATATTGGACATTCCACTAAAATATGTCGAACATCCTTATTACAGCCACATTTGTCGCATTGCAGTGGATTTGAGTTATCGAAAAAATGTTCAGAGTTGAACAATGTTTCTGGTGAACAATGATTTCTGGTGTAATTTGGATGGTATTTTGGTCTACCAAAGTTGCAACTGTGTGATCCCATATAATTTTTTGTTCAGTCCTCTATATGCCTTCATATACGAGTATATTTGCGATAACACGATGAAAGCAAATAATTTCGTAAATCATTGGCTGTTTAATTTCTTTCTTACCGATATGAGATGGTACCCACAGGAATTGCACTGCCCTACCAATATTTGGCTTTTTCAAGAAGTTGTCGTGCATTTCTTTTCTAATGTGAAGCAGAGCAATAACCACACTAAGGCTATCAGTACATATAATGGTCCTCAATTTAAGTTGAGCAGCAAAAATAACTGCCGAATTAATTAATTAATTAATAGTTGGCATTGAAAATGCCAGAAAATTCTGGTAGAAGTCCTTGTTTGACAGTGGTGAGAGAAATTGAAGTTTGCTGAACAACACCATACTCGGTTATTCCATTCTGATACGAACCGTTATTAAGAGCATCATTTCGGGTGAAAAGTTCGAAATTTTTTCAGTTACCAAAGACAAAGAAAATTACGTACAAAGTTATTAGTATCATTTTTTGTTGGATTATGGCAATGCTCTTTTAAATGTTTCAGGTGTGTTATTAATACTTTAAAGTTTGTATATTTTTGAGAGAGTTTACGAATTGAACTTTCTGGTTGAGTTTTCGTATCGGATGAAGTTGTTATAGCGGTGTCCACTACTTCTTCCATTGGCATTGTACTTCTATTTAGATATTGCTGTTCCTTATTTTGGGGTTTCGGGTTATTGGGTATTGTTTGTATAGTTGGTTCTTGTTCTTCCCATTAATTTTCCTTTTGTGTTTCCTTCATGATGGATGTTGATTGCTGCAATCATTTACAATGTCAATTTGCAGAGAGGGTTCATTGGACAACACTTGTTTGTTTTATTTTGAAAGTAACTTATCAGCATTACCAATGAATTAGCTGGTACGATATCGGAAAAAGTAGTTTTCTTTTGGAATGACCGAATCGTGTGCAAGGATGGATTATCATTAAAAATTTTCCATGCTTCTTTTACTTTTACATAAATCAATATTTCTGCATTTATTTTTGGTATGTCCCAATTTTTGGCAATTAATGCAACGCATAGGATTAGTGACGTGTTCAGTAACTATGCATTTTTCCCAGCCGAGATTCAATTTTTCAGGTCTGGTCAAACAATTAAATGCCACAATTGCTGCTGCCGTGGACGCAAAGTCGTTCACGCTTCAATATATGTTTAATTTCAGTAACATTAGGATTTTTAGGCCCGACAACTACAGAAGTCAATTCATCTTGTGATATGTGTTTATGATACGTCTGGAAAAAATTTTACCCAGATTGGAGTTCGAAATGGCACCAAATCTATATATTTCAGTTTAATAAATTTTTGTGCAGTCTTAATATGTTTTGCCTTGATCATTAAATCCCCATTGCGCATTTCGGTTATATCCAAGTAGTCAGTAGACATGTAATCTGGTCATCTGCCTATTTGGAACACATTGTATGAGGAAAGCACTTTGTTTGGGTTCTGTCGTTGCAGATTCCGGGAGCGCAGATGCAACTAAATATCGTGGCAGATGGCGATCGTCAATTAAATCCAGGTTTATTGCTATTTCTGATTTCCCAACCGCTGTCTTTTATTTTTAAATTTTTTATTCTTCTTTAAACCTGTTCCTGTACAAGGATTCGTCCCCGTTCATAGAGAAGAAACTTATTCTTAACTTAAATCCAGTAAAAACCGATTTTTACTTCCACGTATCCAAAAGTAGAAAAAATTTGGCAAAGAACAGATCGACAAGAGAAATACGAAAAAACCCGTAATTAAGCTACAGAAGAGTCTACCGCGATGAAAAAACACGATGTTTACTTGACAATTACCTGTCAACGAATTAATTTAAAGTTATTCTGAGGTTCCAAAGTTACCCTGTATAATTTTCTTCAATATCGAACGTTCTTCTAGCTCGCTTAATATCTTGCCTTGGTCCTCTCTGCTAACATGCTGAATGAATTCAACACTAAAAGTAATCACAACCTAAACGGAATCTTCTGATAATGTCGTGGACAGTAAATGTACCTCTTCGGATTTGGAAGTTTACAGTTTTACCTTAAAAGTTCAATTTAACTACTAATTTCCTAAATTCAGCTTATGAATAAAAATAACATGGATATTGTTATTTGCAAAATAACAGCATTTGTCAGATTATGCATTAAGCGCAAAAAATTGATATTTTATTTTCTTCTATTTAAAATTTGCAGCTATCATTAGAAAAGTTGTGATTTTTTATTGTTCGAAGAAATAAGTATGCGAAGTAAAAATAAAAGCGAAGAAAACAATATATTTAGCTCATTTTTTAAGTTAAAAGTACATTCGTATCAAACCAATTCTTGTACGATATTATCGATGTAATTCTGAGCAACATAATATATAAAAAAGTACAACCGCCTGAATTTCGGTATGAGGATATTGAGTGAAAGTATATGTAATTCAGTTCCCTTCGCTGAAATTTTTTATCGCGGTGAAATTTCTATGGGCTGGGAAAAGCTTACGTTGACAAAAACAAAAGAAAAAAAATTAAAAATTTAATCGGAATAATTCTATCATTATAGTGGTTTCGAGAAAGTTCTGAACTCGAACAGCATTTCGATATATGACCTCAAGTTGAAAGATGATCATTCCATATTCACCGCCAATTTTGACACCAGTTTCCGGCTTTATGACCGACGGTCTGATAAAGACGAGCTGATTTGGGAGGATCCGTTTGATTCGTCATTCTACTGTCTAGACTATGATGGTTTATACGCTGTTGTCTGCGGAACAAAGTATCACAGTCGCGTTAATTTGTACGACATACGTGTTCCCGGTAAGCATATACAATTATACTTTCCTCAAATTCACCACAACAAACGAAGAGGAGGAAATTTAAAGTCATCTCCAGTGTACAGTGTTGCCTGTGATAGTCGCTATTTATTCGTAGCCACCGATCATAATGTTCACGTCCTGGACTTCAAAGTTGACTGCGCTGTGAGTAGAGATTACAGTGATATATTTCGCCAAATCCACCGACGTTGAAAACATATTGCCGCCTACAAAATATACTGCAACATAACGTCTAAGAACCTTGTCATGTGATTCGGTTATTATAACGCTGATCATAAATTCTGCAGATAGAACTTTATTCTGTCATTTTTAATATATACACATCCAAAACCATATGCATACATTGTGTACAACTAAGTTAATCGAAACATACAAATAACAAAATACAAAGTAATGACAGAAAAACCATTTTGTACAAAATAAAATTCATTGTGCCGGTAAAATAGTCAACGAGGTCTAAATGTGCTGTGTGTACGTACGTTCTTATATGTACGTTAGTGTACATGTCGTGACAAGGGGTATAGAGCGTATAAATAGCAAATTTTCTATCTATTATTAAAACAAATAACGATAACGGAAACCCATTATACAGAAGTAATTGGCGAACAGAAAAGAGCTCGTTGGAATACTTATTAGAACTAACTTATGCAATGATTAACATAAATAAAGGCACCATTTTTAACTTATATTAAGCACTATCTTTTAATTTCGCTTTTGGAGTTTGCGTCGCAGGCCGATGCTGTTGTATTGATCACTGACGATCCATCAGGAGTGAGTGTAACAGGCAGCTGCATGCATGATGTGCTTTTATCTGCCGCTTCGTTGAGAGCTGCCGCTATTTCTCCGTTGAACTGAAGTAAACATCCAAGGGCGCCAAAATAGCCCTCGTGCTCCAAAAAAAGTCCCTTCAACGTACCATTAGACCAAAATTCCATTGCGTAGGCAAGCAGTTTCATCGCAATAGGATTGACTCTTAGGAAATTGCCAACGAAAACCACCTGAGGATGGAGCTGTTGTTAAATCCATCATTTCCAATATCTATTTAATTTCCGAACGTACCTTTTCGATTTTCTCGTTAAGTGCACACATGCGTGCGATCAAGCCTATGTTGTTTGTAATTGTTACCAATGTGGCATTTGCCAAATCTTCACGTGATACAGATTCACGTTTTTCTTTTAGATGCATTTGTCCGAAGCTGACAATGATACAAAATAAAAGTAATCGGTTTATTTAACTTATGAAGCAATTATTGTTGTCAACTGACCTTGAAGCAACCAAATCACCAGTTAGACCAAAACGTTCATAATCCCCTCCATATATGTCCTTTACTAATTTGTCTACTTTCCGGTTGTCGCCTTTTGTAGCTAGTTGAATTGCTTCTTCGAACGTGTTGCAACCTGTGAGAAGACAGCAAAGCCCTAGGAATGTACCTCCACCTAAACTGTAATCGTTTTACATCCTTAGTTAGCACGCAACAAATAATCTTTGCATGCGTACCTTGTACCCGAAACACGTTTGTAGTTATCAGGCCCGTATACTGCCAATATGGAAACGCCAGAACCAACATTTACCAGAATAAATGGATATGGTTGGGAAAAGTCAAATGCCCTCTTTTCGCTCTTTCTAAAGTTTACAAATAACAGAAATTGTATTAAACTGATTTTCCTTGGCTTGTATAACTTACATGATATCCCTGGCATTTTCATAATAATAACATTCTGTGCGGTTCTGTATTTCAGCAAATAGAATGCCCTTTATCAGTGTATCCAATTCGTCAAACTTAGCCAGTTTCATATTTACTTGCTGCAATTGAAAGAGCCGCATTTCGAATACCGAAAATCAATTTAATTTTGTATTCACCTCTCGAAAATCATTTTCAAACTTATACGCTCCACCACCAGTAGCACAAACGGTGGTAACCAATTCTGCCATCCCTTTTTGTTTGGCCAGGGACAGAAAATTTCCCATGTCAGTGGTTTGAAACCGTATGAAGTGCAGGGATCCTCTCCGTTTTCTTATTTCCACATTGTCCATCTGAAATTAGACAAAACGGACACGAAGTAAGCAGTAACACCGTATTCAAGTCATGCACATTACTAAAGATAACTATTGAGAGATTATGTCATGCACCGTATTAAAGGTTTAAAGTTCCTGCTTGAATCTTGGTGTTATGTACATGCATGCATATATAAAAGCCAACAAATTCAAATATGCTAATGTATTATCAGACAATGGTATGCAAAAACTGAGAACGGCTCGCAAGTACAAAGGTCCGCAGTAGAAAGAACAGACACAAGTGGTTAATCACAACAATTCCACCATACCAACTGATGACTAAAATTGTCCCGTATTTTGCCTCGATGCCTGGTAATAAGAATTCGTACGCACCATCGATTGCCATTATGCCGTATTTTTTACTATCAGGTGTTATTGGCAAAGCTGAAGGTCAAAACAACACATTCTATCTGATTGAGAACTAAAACAAGTAGGCAGTTACAACTCTGACTACGAAAACGAATAAATTTTCGTATTTTATGTGCTACTGATTAACAGCTTACTCTTACCCAATCACATGAATACACACACACGCAAGCATATACACCTTATAATATTGGCTGATCTTCACTCTCACCTGCAAATGTGTGTCTCTATGGCCTGTTTTGCCGTAAGCTGAGTTTTTTGTTAGATAACGTCTGATACTCCGTAAACTTTCGGCTTCTTCATACTGGTCATCTGTTGCGATGTCCTTTGGTTCAAAATACACCAACTTTGTAAGCGTGCCACCAATATCCATACCGAACCATGGCATTGCTAAGGAATATACAAAAATAGTGGCATTTGTGGGGAATCCAATTTAAATTATTTATATATTATAGGACTAAATATGTAATTACTTAAGTCAATCCAAAAAGTTACCTGTATAAAAGAACTCTTCAAAAGATGTGTCCACATGCATGACAACACCACTTGTCCGATAATAATTCAGATTTATTTCGACTATATATGCAAGTAGATCCGACCCAAGCTCTTGGAGCAACGGCATGAATGACGCAATGAAATAGTCTCCGACTAACCTGACGTATATTTGCATGTATTTGTACATGTGCACGGAAACAAATGCGTATAGTTAAAACTTTAAACTGTCTAATAATATGATGCCCTTTGTCTACACTGTTGAACTAGCTCGGAGAAATCGAAAAATATTTAATGATATAGCGAAAACATTGTACTTATCAACGACGTCTTTAGCGAACAATTGTTTCGAATAAGTCCTAACTTAATACCAAAGCTCATGTGTAAAAACCATTATTATCAGTAATAAAAAGGTGGCGTGCGCTTATCATTCGGTTAGTAATACACAACCTCTGAATCTATGGGGTGAGAAGAGAAATTCCAATAGCCAACTGAGTCTATCTATCTAGTCAGCTTTAATTGCATTGAAAATGTACACACATAGGAAAGAACGTGGGACGTTGAGATGCACCGATGTTTAACTTACACAAGAAATTATCCTTCGTGACTGAAAGTTTCTCTAGGCACGCTGTTGGAGGCGTTTCAGGGAAGATATTACACTCTACTTCATCAGGCTTCTTATTTTTTCCATTGTAGGCCTTATTTGGTCTAGATTTGGAAGTTTGCGCATTATTATGATGGTTTGTCAATTTCAAGACAGTGCGCCAGGAATTCCGTTTCTTTTGCATTGCAGATGGTAGTGACATTGATGAATCTATAGCTGCAGCCTGCTTCTCGCTAAATGATGATAATTTAAAGCTGCTCATGTTACATGAATATTTTGAGTTATCTCGTGCGGAAATCTTCATGGTGTTTGTAGACCTGTTATATCCAGAAGGGCCAATTTCTCTCGTTAATTTTCAAATTTAATTACAATGGCGTGATGTTCGCTTAATATGTACTTGTGTCAATGGACAACTGACCGAGACGGTAGGCCGAATGTATTTGATAAGAAGTTTTAAAAGTTCCACAAAATATGTTTCTCAAGTGTGCTCATCAAAACAAAAACAGATTACAAATTCCATATCTAAGTGAGAGTAAGAGCCTATTAGACATAGTCAATGAGAGCAAGCTTTGAAATAGTGCCCAGCCAACAACCAACACAGGTTATAGAAAATATTCTCCAATTGCATTCGGATCCTCTCTATATGGAAATATAAATAAGTGTATGCGTGTATTCTGCTGCTTGTCTGTTTCGCCAATTAAACAAGTTTTCGTCCGAAATGTTATTGACACAGTGGCTTAAATAGCAGTCTCGGCTCTTTTTTCGTGGTTGTTTCTCTTTTTCAATGAAACTACTGTTTTCATTGAATTGTTAAAGAGAATCTAATGTATGTAAATGGGGACCATTGAATGATCGGAAAATTCGTGTAGTAATTCGTATGTTCGTGGATTATAATAGCGACCGTTGTATCGAACTTAGAAGCGTATTGTTTTTCAAATAATTGTGTTACTTTTAAGCAATGGGGAATATATTAAAAAATATATTTTTTCAACTACAGGAATCGAATACAACGTAGTAACCTTATTTAACAGCAGGCCCTATACCAAATAACTCCTTATAGTGCACTGGAGCATATTTTACTACATGTTCTGTCAAATTGGTAAAGATGCTAACATCTTTACAGGAATCGAATACAACGTAGTAACCTTATTTAACAGCAGGGCCTATACCAAATAACTCCTTATAGTGCACTGGAGCATATTTTACTACATGTTCTGTCAAATTGGTAAAGATGCTAACATCTTCCTATATAGGTATAACATTTTCAATAATTTTTGCTTCCATTTTGTTCCTATCAACATTTTCGGTAATTTTAAGCTCATCAGTAAAAAAATGGCAGTTGATTGCTAGAAAAAAGCGTAAAACAAGAGTGTTGGAAAGGTGAGCAATTATGAACAAGATTAACAGCAACCGTTGTTTGATCCCCATGCTGCAATTTGTTCATGTGATTAAACTTCGAGTATTCAAAATCGAAAACCAGCTAACAGCGATTACTTTGAGAC
>JAHXMU010000172.1:557375-644546 GCA_019455685.1 Philornis downsi
TTATAGCGGTTCCTTCCTGTGTACGGCAGCTACCTCTTTATACTGGTTTTAATCGGCTGTCGGTTTCGAAGCATTTTTGGCGAAGCTTTTAAGCATTTGGCGATGATTTTGTCGTTATTTTTTTAAGACTATTCCTGTTGTTTTACAACATCCTTTTGGGACCTTGCTAAAATCACTTCCGAGCAAATGTTAATCAGTAAAGAACACCAAAAACATAAAATTTGCAAATCAATGAAGAAACAGGATAAGAATCCTGGTTAAAATGTGCATATTTTTCAATTTGTCTAAATGATTTGTTTTAATCATTGTTTCATGTCCAATTGAGATTGCCTTAAAAAATCCTATATATTACCAGTCATCAAGCAATGCTTCAAACGCATCGTGGTACTTTGCGCGCAAAATGTGGTAAAAAGCTTGTAAAAAGTATTTTGCATCATTATATTTATATTTTCAACCAATATAAAACAGGTCGTTCGAATGGAATAATATTAGTTTTCATTGTAATATAAAATATGAAATTGTTATAAACAACAAATCAATGTTACAAATATTTGTAAGGTTATAATGAAAAACATTATTTCATGCTACAGCGATATTCGACGAAGAAGCTACAATTAAGTCTGGCAACACTGACTACTATCATATACTTCTTATTAACAAAATGGAAAGTTAATGGAAATATCGAACCATTTTCCACTGGTTCGATATTGCCCACTTCCGGCACCTGCAGTCCATAGCATAGAAAACGATTTACTGACTAATCGCCAGATAAGTTGGCTTATCAGAAACTCGTTCTTCTCATACATAATTTTTGATGGCGAACGAATGTAGGAGTATCTCCAGTCAGAAAAGAGTAATCAAATGGATATTGTTTATAAGATAATATATAAGTTGGCTTGTCAGAAACACGTTCTTCTCATACATAATTTTTTATGGCGAATGAATGTAGGAGTATTTCCAGTCAGAAAAAGAGTAATCAAATGGATGTTGTTTATAAGATCACTAATATAGCATTCCCTCTGCTGCGTCATCATGCTCGTTGGTTGCTTTTTTGGAATCTCAATGATGCACAAAATGATTAGCCTGTCGTTGCATCGGTTAGTGGAAAATTTCCGACGACAAGGCAGTGACTACATGCGGAAACTTATATATGAAAGTAGAATGCGGGACCCACTGAAAAATCCCAAACGGTGCCCACCACCCAGCTGACGCTTGTGTCATAAATTCGCATACAAATTAATTATGGCTGAACAACTTTAAACATACCTTTTGCCAGCTGCCTTTTCAGCATTATTGTCGAGTCTTCCCTCTGCTGAGCCATGATAGTCGATGGTCACTTTGGTGGATACAACCTTAAGGCTGCATAAAGTAATCAGTCAGTTGTTAGACTGGAACCTCAATTGACACGAGTATGATGTGGCGCAGGGCGAGATGTACACGGTAAACGCGGACGAGCGTGGTATTGCGTGGAATGTTTTCATCCAATGCGTTTTATCTTTGTTTTAATAAATATCACATGTACATAAACTTATCTTTTGTACGCAGAACTTCACTAATTTTTGACAGAACATTACAGCTAGGAGTGTAGAAAGCCGATAATTTTCACAACTCAAGACCTTTAAAGTGATTACCAAATACCTACAATAAGCTAGCAGAGTTGTAACACGATGATAATTTCTTTACGTGGTATCATTGAGAAGTGACGTTGAAAAAGTGATAAGTATTTCGATATCGAGTAGCCGATGCGCATATTTATTTGTGATACATCGAACTTAAGACTAATGTAAAAAGTTGAATAATGATCAAGAACATCACCTATAATGTAGTATAAAATTGTTATTAAAGGTGGGAATACACGACATGTATTTTACATATCGCATGTCACTTTTATATACCAAAAAATTATGCATGCCGTGTGGCCCCTGTCAAACATGCCATATGCACCATGCCATATGGAATACATATGTAAATTTTTGAAATAGAGCGTGCTCTATTTTTGTATGTAAACCGTATCGCCGTCAGCTGTTTTATTATAAACAACAAAGCGTCAAGTGTTCAACGACTCCAAAAAAAAAAAATTAAATAAAAATAATTTAAAATGAATAGACAAAACGCAAAAGTAAGTAATTTATTAACAGTATAAATAAAAGTATTAATGATTGCTTTTAAAAAAAATGGTTTTTTGTATCATAACAACATCAGCTGTTAATGACAATGTTATGTGGTTTACACATGTACGTTTGGACACATAAAATTGAACGCCGCGTTTTTTCATAATTTTGACAGATATACGAAAAACAGACGGGTCAAAAAAGTGACATGCGATATGTAAAATACATGTCGTGTATTCCCACCTTAAGGAAATATTTTAAGTAACGTAAATATTAATATGACTGATGAAGTGTTAGATTCATCCAGTTGGAGCCGAACACAAATCTTCCGTTTGTTTCTCTCCATAATATGTTCTGCAATATATTTGTAGAATTGTGTCCTTTTTGTTTTACAATTTTATTACTGAAATAAAACATTCAACCAATATTAAAAAAAAATCCTATAAAATAGCAATGGCAATCAGTCGTTTATATCAGCTGTTTACAAATCTGTGTTAGAAAATTTTACTCGCGAAAATAGTGGCATTGCCAATATTTTTCTGTTGGCTTTCAACACTGCCTTCGGAAGAAGACATGACTTTATTTTTTTATACATATATTTATTTTGTTTACAATACGGCTGTTCATGACCATTTTTAATCGAACTTCGCGGTTATGTCGGTATAGACCAACCTTTAAAAAAATTAGCGGCGTTGTCAACTTTTCGGTGCTGATTTCCAATATTGAAAACGGAAGAACAAATGTTTTTGCTTCATAGTATGTTCGATAATATATTTGTAAAATAGCGCCTTCGTGTATTACAATTTTATTTCACAAGTTCACATATGAGGGTTTTCCAAGCAGGAAGGCCGACGTTGAAATGTAGTAAGAGAGGCTGCGTGGGAGGTATTAGCAAAATTGCTTTTTGTTTAAAAAGGCCCATGAATATCATTCAATTTAATTTTTTAATCGTGAATGTTTGCTTCACATGGTGACACGGATCCGGTAGGCCAAATTTTCAATTACTTTGCTGTATAAATCCAGCTAAATTTGAGTGATGGCCTCATCTTCGTCGTTTTCGGTATTCGGATTGCCACCTAATTAGTGAAAAACTAATTAAAATTTTACAAATTATTAAATAAAATTAAAATTTGGGTAGCACGCCATGATCTATAAGCATTATATCTAAACATCTATAAGCAATAGAGGTGGAGAGATATGAACATACGCTTCTTTCAACATATCCAGACTCTGGGTGTCATCGTGGAGCTCGTACAATATTGCCTACCAATTTATAAGTCAACCATTTTTGAACTTTTGAATAAAACTATATTCGAACCATAAAAAGTATTTTGTCGAGCTGTGTGCTATAAATAGAATAACTTTTACGCTTTCGTATACTCTATAAATAAATTTGAAATAATTGGCATAGAAGTGCTGACCCATAAAGCATCATAAAGCATGTAACCTTACAATGAGCCATCGATATAAATATTACGAATAGTATTGTACACTTGCACATCTTTTTAGATAGTATAATAATAAAGATAAATGAGAAAAGCGTGCACTCAATATACTGTGTATCGCAAAGGAGACAAATGAAATACAGGCGTTCTTCCTTGTATTTTATATGCTTAGCCGACAAATTTATAAAATCAGAACATATTTGACTGAATCTGCTTATGTGATTGATGTGTTATTTGCAAAGATTTATCTGCATGTGAAAAGACTGGCAATCAGTACTATTCTTAGAAATTCACATTCAAATCTAATTAGTTTTTTATAGATGTAACATGGTCTAAATACCTTCTAAATACCAAGAACCTGTTACAACACTACAATAGGAATAAATACAAATATACATGTGCTATGCTATGTCCCTACATTTGCAACGTCTAAACAGCAGTACACTAAATTTAATTACACTTCAATAATATGAGATGAAAGAAACGAATTATGCGTAATGTAAGAACAATTTTGAATTGTTACGGTGCAAAATGAAAGGTATTTTCTAAAGAAGATAATTCAAATAGTGAACATACATATGAAAAAGGACTTCTCGTAATGTTCTAGATCTAAGCAACAGTACACTAAATTTAGTTGCACTTCAATAATATGAGATAAAAGAAACGAATTATGCGCAATGTAAGAACAATTTTGAATTGTTACGGTGCAAAATGAAAGACATTTTCTAAAGATGGTCTGTATATGTTCTATATCGAGTCTGCATTTTTCTCGCGGAACTTAATTCGTAGTAGGTCTACGAAAACTTTCCATATTTACACCATTGAAATATTTTTTAATGTCAAGAGCTTGTTTGAATACTACCTAATACATTTATTATTTAAAAATATTAAACTTTACACAAATGAATAGAATCACCTTCATAAGTATTATGTGAAAATGTCTTATTACTAGTATTGTTTATAAAGGATTTAATGGCAATAATTTTTGTAGAAATATGCAGGACAATTTTTTTCTTATGAACCAACATATAGGTGCCGGATTCGCCGAGGGGAACAAATGTATTTGCTATTTAACATTAATGAGGTTGGCAACAACAGCAAATTTTTATTTGTAAATAAAATATGAGGGGTTAACAAAAACTTATGGAGCACAATTTCCTTCTAATACCTACTTTCGAATTACGAAATGCTGCAAATTATTATTGGTCTCTTATCTTCACTGAATGCTAGAACTGAATGATTTTTATTCTGAAATAAAAAAAGAAGCTGGATGTTGATAACATTATTATTATTATCATCTCCAATTTTTTAGTTCTACAAATACAGCGAGTTTATATTGTGGCTTTAAAAACGGTTGTTTTTAAAAATTTATTAATAATTCATAGGCGCTTTGAGTAAACTGAAGGCGTACAGGAGTTTGATTTCTTTGTTGCGTGTCATTTAAAGTTTAGAGTATTGTCTTCTATGGCCGTCTTATAATTCAAATAAAATATTCATTGGTAAAATTGACATAATATAATTTTGTATAGTGAAATAAATTTTGACACTTTACTGTTTCAAATGGTGAGATAAAATTTTGACAGATGCAAACACAAATTTTCATCGACAATGCTATGGCAAGTTTCTTCACTACTTGCATGTATTAGTGTTTGTTTTGTGTTTGAAGGCGTTTATACCATACAACTGTTCCCTCACAAAACAAAACAACGAAAAAATGAATACTACGCACATACGTTCAAATCAGACATGTTAAATTGCAATTAGCATTAGCAATTGATGCAATTGGTTTATATTGTCTAATTCATAAAACAATTAGAAATAGTTCAACTAATTCCCTTTAGATAATTGAAATTTTTATTCTAATTGTAAAACTAATTGCAATTAGTTGCCATTACCTAAAAAAATTGGTTTACTTTTACAAATAGAAATCTAACTGACTTCTACTAATGCAATTACATATTCAATTAGCTCGAATAAGAATCAATTATTTTGATATTTTCAAAAACAAAAAAAAAAACAAAATATTCATAATATGAATTTCACACATATACATATATACCTAGTCCTGCCATATGTTCTGTTACAAATATAAAACGCGATAAAAAAAAACCAATATTCATATTGTATTCAAAATTATTTCATTTATTAGAAGGCAATATTGGTTATTAAAAAAATTGTATTCACTCGAAATGACCGCATTTTGCTTTAACACAAGCTTTCAAACGGTGTGGCCATAGGGCTATAGCCGCACGTACGATTTCCATGGAGATCGAGGACGCTGCTCTGGTTAATGCTGTTTTAAGACTTCCCAAATTTCTATGGGGAGTCTTGCAAGCCATATTCTCCAATTCTGACCACAAAGCATAATCCAGTGGATTGAGATCTGGACTCCCTGATGGCCAATCTTCTGCTGCTATAAAGCCAGGAATATTGACTCTGAGCCACTCCTGCGTGGTTGTAGCTTTGTACGCAGGAGCAGAGTCCTGTTGAAAGATCCATCTACGTCCATTGAAAAGGGTATTGGTCAAACCCTTCACAACACCCTCTAACACATCTTTTTGGTAAACCTTTGCACCAGTTTTTACGCCCTTTTCACAGAAACCAAACCATTACGGAAGAGGGATGATGGCCACGTTAAACACTTGGAACAAGTTTTTTGCTTCCTTAGATGAAGTGGCATAAATCTTGTCATTTTGTTTGTTGAAAACTTCTTCCACGGTAAAAATTTTCTCACCCGTAAACAGAATATTTCCATGGCCATTGTCCGCGTGCCACTGCAAAAGTCGCTTGCATCTTTCCAGCCTAATTTTTTTTAGCTGAGGAGTTAGAAGATGCTCCGTGGACCGACGATAGGCTTTCGTATGCAGATCATCCCGAATCAGCCTAGATAGGCCTGTCTTCTACTCCAGCCAATTCGCCGAAGCGAGCAATAGCACGATAAACGAACATTCTTGATATTCCGAGTGGTTTTAGCAACTCGAAAATTTGGCCAGCACTCTTTCTGCACTTATGCAACGCTATTCCGCCGACTCGATTCTCTTTAACGCCTCACTCCATTTTAATAGATTGCAAACTGAAACCAAACTGACTAGTATTCTTCACTAATCAGTGCATGTGTTCTGAGAAAAAAAAAGTTAACGGTTCTTTTCCCGCAAGAAGTTTTGAACGATAAGCGCTGGAAATTGTGTAACAGAACATATGGCAGGACTATGTAATATACATTGTATATATATAACTTATGTACATAATATGTACTACATATATTACGTACTAACTGTTTAATAGCTAGAATGACCGGGTATATTCGCTTTCAGCAATACAGGCTTTTCAAAAGAAAAGTCCGTCAAGCGACCCCGCCTTGGACTATTAATCATGCCCGCAAAGGAAAATAGTCGCTCCACAGGGGCTGAAGACGTAAGCGGTGTGTTGCAAAACAGTGCTATTTCCTTTAATGTAGGATATTTGTGCCATATATTGGAAGTTTTATCATCATCATTCAAATATTGATTCATCATATTTGAAATAAAATGCTGGCTTACGCCCTCCTCTGCCAATTTTGACAATGAAGCAGTACTTTCTTCTGAAAAAATGTAATCTGATTTACTAAAAATACCACATATGTATATGTGTCACTTATGTCACTTATGTATATGTGTCACTTACCACCATCACTGAAATCATAAAAGGTCGATTCAGTATACGAACCCTCACATTTATGATTTTCGTTTGTTGCAAGGTTATGCTTGATTGCGTAATCAGTGATGAATCACATCATTACTCGTTCACTTCAATAATTCTTTAGAAAAAATGTATTTTTATCAAAATAATTGATTCTAATTCGAGCTAATTGAATATGTAATTGCATTAGCAGAAGTCAATTAGATTTCTATTTGTAAAAGTAAACAAATTTTTGTTTTGGTAATGGCAACTAATTGCAATTAGTTTTACAATTAGAATAAAAATTTCAATTATCTAATGGGAATTAGTTGAACCAATTCTAATTGTTTAATGAATTAGAGAATTTCACAAAAGAAGGTTAATTAGCAATCATTAGCATTATCTAATCATTATTTATTTTATTTTATTTATTTAGCTGCTGGAAATTTTGACAATTGCTATTCACCACTTTAAACCTCTTCGGTTTAAAGCCAGACCTACATATGTATGTGTAAAAATGGAATTAATATATGTATGTGAACACACCTAGCCGAAACCATTTTTACACATACATATGTAGGTCTGGCTTTAAACCGAAGAGGTTTGAAGATATGTGTGATTGTGACTTACTGACGACGGATATACATATATTGATAAGTTCCGCGCAAATATTACTCACATTTTTCATAATTAATGTTAAAACTTAGATTTAAAACTTGGTTGCCTACACACACCAAATATTTATTTGTTCAATTATAGTCATACAATGAGGGCAAAATGACCAATTATGCGTCGTTACAACAAAATAAAATATTTCAATAATATGTATAAATATGCATTATTATACTTTTTTCTATCGTGGAAGGAAAACTATAAAAAAGGACGCATATTATGAGATACGGTCATAATTCACCTAAAGAAATTAAAGTATGTACAGTTGCAGTCAAAATAATAGTAGTGGCTTTATAAAAATGTTGTTTTGTTTCGTAGCCTCGCTGTATTTACATTTCTTGCCTAGTTTTTTTTTCATTTCATAGCTTAATGTAAACACCAAAAAAAAAAAAAAAAATAACCGTTATGTTTGCATTCCATTGTTCTTGTTGTTTTTACAATGACTAAATTCAAAGAAGAACAGGTTTTTGGCAGTCAAAAAAATAGTAGTGCTGACAGAAGTCAACGAACTTTGCAAGTAAACACATTATTTTTTTGCAAGCTTTGTATATTGAATTTAAAAATAAATAATTTTTTTAGAAGAAGTATAATTCTGATCCATAAGGTGTTAAGATTTGTTTTTAAATGGGGCGTGGCGTGCATTGTACACTAGAAAAACGATTGCTGATAAGGAAGCTGATTTCGGAGGGAGAATCTTATAACGAAGTGGAAAATATTATATGTTGCTCACCGACAATGGTGTGGAAACTTTGTGTGGAAGCGAGCGTGGAAACTATCCGCAGACGTCTTAGAGATGCATGTTTGATAGCGCGAAGTCCAAGAAAAGTGCCACTGTTGACGTGGCACTACGTAAGACGGCCTCCTAATTCAGAATATAACCCTAAGTTTGCGCCGAAAACGGTTAAACATGGAGGATCTAGTGTTATGATATGGGCATGCTTTTCATACATAGGAGTTGGACTGGATCAAAGACATCATGGATCGCCATCTATACGTAAAAATATTACAGGAAGTGATGCTGCCATATGCTGCGGATGAAATGCCTTTGATATGGACCTTCCAGCAGGACAATGATCCTAAGCACACAAGCCGTCTAGCAAAACAGTGGCTTGCAGCAAATAATATACGCGTATTGGGATGGCCAGCTCAGTCCCCAGTTCTCAATCCCATTGAGAATTTGTGGTATGACGTAAAGGCTGTGATCGTGCAAAGAAACCCCACAAACAACAGCACATTTTTGGAGGTTGTGAAGGATGCGTGGATGTCCATTCCCGCAGAAAGGTGCCAATATTTAGTAAACTCTGTCACGACGCTGTGAGGCGGTAATTGCCAACAAAGGGTTTGCCACAAAATACTAATTAAGATGCTTACCCTTCCTAATATACAACCATTAAATGAATATCACTACCATTAACCATTAAATGAATATCACTACTATTAGTTTGACCGGCTATATTTAAAAGAACTTGAATACTTTTATATTTTTGTAACTATCTTCAATTCTTTTTTATTTCCTAGAATTTATAAAAGGAACTACGTTAAAAAAAATTAAACCTAAAAATTTACAAAGTTATTTTGAAACCTTTTTACTTCTTTAAAATTTGCGCAATACCCACAACTATTATTTTGACTTCAGCTGTATATATTGCCATTTGATATGGAAAAAATGTAACTAGAAGAAAGCGTCTAAGGTAACAAGTATCTTTTGACCAAATGGGACTTTTCATGTAGATTGAGCGATGTCCATCTGCCTCGATGGCTTTTTAAAACTTTTGCCAGATCGTAACTGGGAATAGTAAATAGACTATAACAGCCCAACCCTTCAAGTACTACCAATACACTAACCTATTTTCCAATTTTTTTCCTGCAATGACCTAATGGCATATATTCTTCAGATCACATCTTCTATCCGGTTAAAGTAAGTTCAATATAATTAGGTACGCGTCCAGGATTTGCTAATATAATGACTAACGTATAGTCAAAGGTCTTCTGGAACCTTTCCATAGGAATTTTCCAAAATTTCTATAACTCCAATCTTGTGGCCTGTCAACTTATATATGACGCCTTGCAAATCTGTAAATAAACACATGGAGTATTTTTAGCAAATGGTTAAAAAAAATAATACATGCTTTTGTATTTCAATCAATAACGAGATCATTCTTTTATTTATTTAAATAGTAATTAGAAGCAATGTAAAATGTTCTTGTACTTCTGGATAAAACATTAACGTTTAACGTGACACAGCTTTCAAAACAATAAATTGGAAGAACATCGAATTTTTGCGTTCAATAACTCAAAGCAGCACAAAATAATTTTACTACAACAATAATTAACAAAGATCAGAATCTTGAAACATACGTCCAATTTAGATACTGCAAAAGTGAACGCATTGTTGGGAAGCGCTTATAGCGCTGCCTCAATGAGCACCATACCACTCAGTGTCTCAGTCTAGGTTTTCACAGGTTGAATGACATTGAAAAGTTGTTGTTTTGGGGAAATCGGATGGCGAATGTCTTAACAAAGACTTCCGGAAACTAGAACAAAGCTTGTGAACCAGCGCAATGTACAAGTCTAATGCTCAGTAGGACTCGGTTCCAGCTTCGACATAGGATTTGTATTTAATCTTTCTGCGGGTAGAAAAGCATTCGTCAGCCCATTTCGGCATTTGGGTCTCCACAGTTCATACTTAAGGCTTTGCACGAGTAGTCTAACGGCTGGATACCATCCTCTTCACTTACATCTATACAGTTCAATGAGCTGCTGAAAGACGATTCCCCATTATCATCGGAGATTTTAACACCTACCGGTATATACATATGAAGGGGCTTTTGGTCCTTCAGCCAGGGCGACAAAAATATATATTCAATAGGAACGCGATCACTTATGTTCTTCCGCAGTAGAGTCAAAAGAAGCCATCGAGCAGACCGCGAGATATGCCCTGGCAACTGCACAAAACATTGGCGAATGATTGTAACTAGGTTGCTATTGCCTTTCTCGAAGAACGGGTATTGGCCTGCAAGCATGGTGTACAAAATAACTCCCAATGCCCACATATCGGCGGGTTTTCCTTTATACGTAGGTTCGGGGCAAAGCAATTCTGGTGCGGTATAAAGCGGGCATCCTATTTTTTCGGTGAGAGTGTCATCATCTGGATTGTCGAGAATCATTGAACCCTCTAGCGATTCATATTGCAGTTTTGTTCTAAAAAATTGCAGAAAAAAATTATTTGTTATATCAAACCCATCAAAACTTAGTAATTTAACACAAAACAATACATTACAACTACAATACATTAATACGGCCACATTTCATTTGTTTTGTTAGTTAATAACCGGCCATGTGAGATTACATTACTACGATATAACATACAAAAATATGTAAATATAATAAATAATTTTTTTTTCGAAATTCATATAGAAAACTAAAGAACACTTACTAATTGATACTTATTTAGTAGTAATAGCAGGTAATACCTAATGACATAAAAAAGGAAAACCCTAAATATCAATTGTGCAATATTAAAGGAAAAAATATTTTTCAATTAAATAGTAATACTGCTTGCAAAGGATTATTCAAGTGTTAAATTAACTGTTAAACGTTTAGGTGTCTTTCCATGGCAAATCCTATATACTTACGAACAAACATATACGTACAGCAAGTTGTAATAAATTCACTACCAGTCAACATGATCGCTCTTAAGCCAAACGACGTAACATTTAGCGGTGATAGCAACAACACCCAACAACTTAAAATTTCAATAAGTATTACAATACACGAAACCTCGAACTGACCCTGATACAAATACAACACAACCCACTGGCAATGCAAGAAACCTATACAAATACAATTGCCGCCGTCACAGCTAGGCAAAAAGCACTGTATAATAAAGCCATTGCCAAAGAAGAGCAGCACGAGTGAGCAATTCCATGGATTGTTAGATAGAAGGTGAAAATTTTTAACAGCAAACACGAAAAGAGAACACCGATCGCACTGATGCATAGCACATACACACGTATCAAATAATGGATGATAAACACAATTACGACGAGCGACCTCGAATCAGTTTGAGAAAAAAAAATATATGTATTGTGAATGAGATGATCTTTCTGATGGAAGATGTGTTGAAATTTTCCTTGGTCGAAACATGGTGCAACCAAAAAAAATCACGACTAAATTGAGGAAAAGATAGAAAGCGGAAGAACGCTGTTGCAAAGATCAAATCAAACTACATCCCACAGTATTAATCTGTTAAGACAATTTGTGTATATTTCTTCAATTTCGAAACCATCTCGAAGCTAGCAGCATCATAAGCCGTAGTTTTTAAATATTGTCGATTTATTTTAAACTTTTCTTTATGTAAGCATACAGCATGTATGCACCCATTGAACCAAATGTTATTATCAATTTCAAGAATCGAATCATTGGTTATTTCCCAATTATAATGTCCGAGCTTTGCATTATTTTTTCAATCGTATTGTATCGATTTCCTAATTACGAACTTCATTTGACGTTTTCTAACAACCATTTCCATTTCTCAATTGCAATTGAAAATAGTATAAACAGCTAGCATTCTACACCCTGATGTTATTTCAGACTATTGTATGATTTGTAACAAATGCACATAACGGCGGAGGTATCGAAAAATTGGGCTCAACAAAGAGATAGTGGGTAAAGGCAACGTATTAATTTCAGGTTGTTAAAGTAAGTTATTTTTCAGCACTTACAATGTTCGTCATATTGCATTGCTAGCTCAATATCAATGTGTGAATTATGAACTTCGTTTTTTTTTATTCTGTTTGCGTCTCTTCGATTGTATTTGGAAATGTTGTAAACTAGCTAGCATCATATACCTTGCTATTATATCTGAATCTCTATATGCGCTGTTACAAATCATTGAAAATTTGGTATAAGTATGTTCCAAAATGCGTGTAAGGTCGGGGATATACATATATATAGTAATTTGGAACAACAGACAGATAATGGATAGACCGGACGTAATGTATTGGTTCCAAAATTAAAAAAAAACTCTCAATGTTACCAACAAATTCAGCAACACAAAACCAAAAGTAATTTTTATTTTCTGCTATATTCGTTTACACACTGAAGTTTGCAGCCAAACTTTGATGGTTTATGGCAATAACGAGTTTATGTTGTAAACGCAGTCACTTGTACGTATGTGTGCGAGTTTGCAAGTATGTATTAAGGTCGTATTGTGAAAAACACACATACGCACAGCTGCAGAGTAATGCGATTGTGTTTGTTTTTCCAAAATCGCCGCATTGCTCTTTGGAATTATGAAGTAATAATCCAATAAGGACCATTTCTATATGTTAAGATGATTCCTGTTATTTCTAACGGATCCAATAAATAAGATTTACTTACAATGCATGCATATAAATACCTTGCCTCATCCACAAAGAAGAATCGCTTCAGCTTAAGATCACGCAGAATAATGCCGTTTCGATGGCAAATAAGAACCGTTTCACATATCTGATGGAATAAGGAGCGAGCTTCAGCTTCACAAAGACGGTGCTTTCCCCTAAGGTACGTATGTAAATCGTCAAATATTATTGCACTATCGTCAGAAGCAATAGCAGGCTGAGGATTAGCTAATATCACATATGTACGATGTTTGTTTAGGCGCACAATGTCTTTTATGTCGCGTATGAGACGGTGTCCGTATATACTGCTTCGGCATTCCGACGTCTCTTGTTTCAACATGAAGTATGCCTGCTGCACCTTATGCAAAGGCTGGTTTACGACCTTGCATTGGAATTCCTCTCCTGAAAAGATATCGGTGCATTTTAAATTTGACATATTTATGTCGACCATGTGGCGATAACTCGATGGTTTTTTCGCAAAAGACGACGCGGAGATATGTTTAGGTTTGGCATATATTAAGTATCTTTCTTTAACAAAGTTTACCGCAGAGTCAACTCTGCTGTTTAAGCGGAGAGATTGTAACTCGCAAATTCCTTCAGGCGTTAACAGCTTTTTTTTCGCTGTCTCTAGCAATACAGAGTCGAATAAGTTCCTTTTCGGCGTTGTCAAGACATCTACTGGACTAGAATAATTGTTAGATGCTCTACCCGGGTGTGGTGATGAGGGATCCATTACATTTAATGAGACAGGCGAGACAGGGGCTGAGTAAGACATCTTGACAGCTGCACTCACGTTGGAGGCCGCATGTGGAATTGCGTCAGTCGGACTGCCATCAGATGATGTATTCGCGTCCATCGAGTGAGATTATGTTTAGTTAGCTTGGAGATAAACTTTCACGATTTTATCTGTTGTGTTTGCACTATTTCGCTGAATAGAAGAATATCACTGAGTATTATTTATATTGCAACTGGTTTGATTGATTACAATTTTGTGCGCACTACGGTTCGTCATCAATGCCTCCGCATATGTTTTGTGCGTTCATAAAATTTATGTAGTGCCAGAGTTGCGTCTTTTTTTTGCATGATGAATATGAATATGTCTGCGACTTCAGAACATTCTCTTCGGCTTTGTTTAACTGATGCAGCAAGCTGAATAATTTATTACGAAATCTATACACACAGTAAATCTGGTAACGCCGTTAAAGTAAATCTCTTGTTCTATGAACTCAATTGCTTTCAATTTAATCGTTTTTCACCTCTCCACCAGTATCGCGCACACGAACATCAACGATTACCGCTTCTACAAATACAACTGACGTATTTCGATCCTCAAGCAAATAAACAAACACGTCGCAAAGTTGCCACATTTTCAATTTTAAAGAGATTCGAGTCATATGTGCATCTCTATCGCGTAGACATTACGAAGCTGTCGTCTCTCTACCTACCACCAGCCAGAGTTCAAAGCCGACCAGCGCACCGCTGGATCTGCAGTCGATCCAATCGGCTTCAATATGCCGCCGATGACATCGGCTGGTTACAGCTGCGCCGTTTGCATACTATTTCACTCAAGCTAAGAATTTTGTATTTCATCCCTAATTTTTTACTATTATTCTATGCTTATATGTAAGCTTTTTAAACAAGTCCCGTTAGGCTTCGTTTGGTTAATTCTAAAAATTTTTAATTTCGAAGCTAAAATGACACAAAAGTGCCTTACTATTTTTTTTAAATAAATAATAACCACGAACCGCCAATTTCTGACGAAAATTTTGTTGGACTTGAGAAGGGTATAATATATTACCAAAAAATGCTACCCAATCAGTTGCGTGATTCAGTGAAAATTGTAATAAATAGGGGGACAACAGCCCATTGTTAGCGTTATTTTGGAAATGTGTGCATTTCGGAGAAAATAGTTTTGGAAAAACATAAATTGTTTAAAATTTGTTTTGACTCGGAATGAACTATTTTAAAAGGCTGAGTTTAGTGATTTTCAATATATATCGGCTCAATCTGGATACATTTTTTTCATTCAAAGATTAGGGCAATCTACATCGAATACTAATTATATAAACCACTTAAGATCATGTCACGAATTGGATGTAAAAGCCCGTAACGATAAGAAGACTAGTGATATGACAGCAAAATCTTTGGCAACGACTGCCAAAAAAACAAGATTTGTTCACGCACGCAGCTTAGCTGAAATGTGTTGTATCGACTTATAATCCTTCCATTTCGTTAAAAAATGGATTTCAAAAATATATGCGTGGTATGGACCAATCCCTTTTATTTTCCACATCGGCTTTAAATGATGTATATGATGTATATTTTAAAGGCGTCTAGGATGTTATACTGAATTGCCCGAATGACATAAACTTAATTCTGGATATGTGGACTGACAGATACAGGAAGTTATCATACATTGATATAAAGGTTCACTATGCCCAAGACTTCGTTTTAGAAATCTACCTCACTCAAAACGGAATGCTTTGCACACCCACATACAGCAGTAGCAGTAGGCGAAAGGGTTGATTCCGAAGATAAGAACATTAGAGCAATTTCAGGCGGAGGATCTAATATAGTCGCCGCTCTTAGAATCCAAAACATAAGTAGGTTCAGTTGTATATCACATTCGCTACACAGGTTTATCACCCATGATGTGCTCAACAATATATAACAATATAAAAGAAATAGTGCTTAAATTAAAAACAATTATTCGCACTATAACTTTTAGAGGAGAATAACTTGAAGAACACAAAATATTGAAAGAAAGTCAGAAAGTTTATAGCTTAATCAGCAGCATTAAATATTTCCGTATTTGAACTGATATTGACGAGAATTTTGCTTTTGGAGACATCGAACTCGAGTTGCAGGCAGCGATCAAACACCAGCAACATAAATCTTAAAAAAAAACTCTGTTGAAACAAGGTGGAATTCTCTTTTGAAAATGATTTCAAGTTTTGCAGAAAATTTCGAAGCGATAAATATCCTGTTTCTGAAATTAAAAAGAGAAAACTTGATAATATCTGGCGAAGAGAAGCTAGTCATAGAGGATTTTGGTAAATTGCTGGATATATTTTCAGAAGCAACGACATTCCTGCAAGGACAAGAATGCGCAACAATGTCGATTGTAATATATTTTTTGAAAATATATCCTCTAAATTGGAGCAAGGGTAAAGCGTATTCCACTTTTAAATTGTATTACTTCCGATTTCCGTTCTCAAAGTTTTCCCAAAAATAGCAGAGGCTGCTAATATCTTTTTTATTGGAATACCGGCATCAACATCTTCTGAAATAGCTTTCTCTGTCGTCGGATCATGTATTACCAAGAGATGAAGTCGCTTGAAGCTTTCCACTATAAAAAAGCAAATTTTTATTCACGATAATTTTAAAAATTTGAAAAATTTGCTTTTACTGTTATTTATCTCACGGCCTCATTATCGTTTTTATCTCATAGTGATTATCACCCGATAACAAAAGCCGTGAGCAATTTGACAGCATTATATTCTCAAAGATCAAAAAACTGCATTTCATAAATACTATGTTGGTATAGCAGAGCGTTGAAAAGTATTATATCGACAAATTTAAAATTAAAATCCAAAAACCTGTTGAAAATTTTTTTCACATTCTGTCTATATGTATATGTATGGTCCACTTAAATACTGTTGAACAGTGTAAATAATTTATACGGACAATTATTTTCTAAAAAAATTTTGAATTTCGGAATATGTATGTATAAAACACACCCATTGTTTTAAAAAAATAACATGCAATTGGTAAACATTCAGGAAATTTTATTTTATTTCAATATACGCAAGATACATATTTGAAAATAACATTTGTTTTTATTCTACAGAAACAAATAAAAAGTGCTGTCGATTATTAAGTTGTATTTTATTACATGTGGGAATTTTTGGTCAATACTTTGGTGATGGCTACAGCGACCCATTTTGTTCATTTAGTAGAACTATAGAACACATAAATTTTTAAGATTTTTAAAATATGTTTTGCTTGCTGTTTTTTGGTACTTTGGTCACACTTAATTTTTGGATTATTTCCAAAAAAGGATATTTTTTCAATACTTTATTGAATACATTTATCATAACATTTGGCTTTTGTTTTTTTAATATTTGCCCTCGATATTTTTTTACATTTTACTTTTTGATTGTTCCTTGTAAAATTTTACTGCCGTCTTTGTTGCTGAATGAATTATTTCTAATTCTTTCCTATCATGACCAATCCCTACACATTGTTGTCATTCTATACATGTACTTTCACACAGACTACAATAACCTTTTTGTTTTCTGCCTGGGATCTAAAACTCCTGCACGTGTTAGTCGTTATATCAAATTACGCTTGGATTTGTTCAACACCGTATTATACGAAACGTTGTATCATCCATTTCATAATACCACACAAATAAAAATTATCAAATGTTTACATAGGGCTTGTTAGTTTACATAGAGCTTGTTTACTAGTACATTTTACTGTGTTAATCTGGTTACGCATAGTCGCTAAAATTTTCATATTTCAGAAATTGACAAATATATCAAAAAGTATTATTTGACTTGCACTAAATGGTTAAGCGTAGCTAAAGACAGTTTCAATTAATTGTATGACTATATGCCATTCGCTTTGGAAGTGTTCAGTTTATAAATAATTATGTTTATAAAGATGCTCCACATTTAAGGTGGGAATACACGACATGTATTTTACATATCGCATGTCACTTTTTTGACCCGCCTGTTTATCGTATGTATGTCAAAATTATGAAAAAAACGCGGCGTTCAATTTTATGTGTCCAAACGTACATGTGTAAACCACATAACATTGTCATTAACAGCTGATGTTGTTATGATACAAAAAACCATTTTTGTTTTTTTTTTCATTAATACTTTTATTTATATTGTTAATAAATTACTTACTTTTGCGTTTTGTCTATTCATTTAAAATTATTTTTATTTTATTTTTTTTTTTTTTTGTAGTCGTTGAACACTTGACGCTTTGTTGTTTATAATAAAACAGCTGACGGCGATGCATAATTGCGAATAGAGCACGCTCTATTTCAAAAATTTACATATGTATTGCAAGATGCATGGTGCATATGGCATGTTTGACAGGGGCCACACGGCATGCATAATTTTTTGGTATATAAAAGTGACATGCGATATGTAAAATAC
Organism: Philornis downsi; assembly: GCA_019455685.1. Lineage (NCBI taxonomy): Eukaryota > Metazoa > Arthropoda > Insecta > Diptera > Muscidae > Philornis > Philornis downsi. Next base: position 575,816 of record JAHXMU010000172.1, read on the forward strand.
ATGTCGTGTATTCCCACCTTTAGCTGTATATGGCAACAAATATTAGAAATAGAAAAATATTGAGACGATGAATGAGCCGCCGCCGATCATTGCTCGCTCCATGCGCCACCGAAGTTGAGTTTATATCGGCTTCAAACTCTGTTTCTGCCCGCTTAGATAATAATTTGCGAAGAAGACAAACAAATGCAGTTTAAAACGGTTGATTTCAAAATTATGCGTAAATAAAGCGTCCTTTCGATAAATTGTTTTTATCCACTATCTTGTGCGCACATGTAGGTGAGAACCTTTGTTTCCCAATTGAAATGTGAAATAATGTCGATAAAATTGAAATCTAAAATTCACCCTTATGAAATAAGGAGTGTTACCACTACACAGATGTGGGTAGAGTTGCGTTCCTCAACATCAGGCAGCAGTAGTTCCTTCGTCCTATGAGTTGTTCAGAAATGCTTATTGTCTTAAAGCATTTCGATGCTACGTACACCGTAAGAAATAAGTATGTGCGTGCGAATGCATACAACAGCTACTGCAAGGTGACAAGTTGGTTCTATAAAACAATTCACGCTCATGTGCATGTCGCAAAAATTGCTGTGTGCGTCTTGAATAGATGATTTGCGCTGCATAATCACTATATGTGTATTTACATTTTAATAGTTCAATCCAAGAAGTGAACAAAGCTCACAAACGGGGCTTTTTAAGCAAATGCGTATATTTCCTTTCACAGACAGTAACTTGTTGCCATACAGCTCTATTTAATTATCCTTCAATGAATGCACAGATTTTATTTAAGATTTGGAAAAACAGGTTTGGCGATTATTGTCAAAATCGGCACCTGAGGCAACTCTATTTTAATAACAGACTTTGGCAATCTAAACCGCGCGAAAGAATACGAATTTTTATATGTAAATAATTATTAACTATCAATTCTCCTTCAAAGTACTGTAGAAATCTGGTTTCTATTATTTGCTGCCTCCCTTATAACAGGATGGTAACTGTTAGCTAACATGACAAAATAAACATACAAATTTTACTAACTTTGCCCATGCTTAGCCGTCATGATTGACAAACTAACGAAAGCTAATTCCAGGAGGAACAAGTGTTATTTATATTTTCTATATATTATATTTTCTAGTATATAATATTTCAAATATTAGACATATGAAGGACTTTTTCTGTTTATTAACTTTAATATTATGTAATATTATACCTTTCTTCGGGTGAAAGTATAATAATTGCGTCATAGTTTCATATGCCGCAGACATTCCGATACTGATAGCATTGTTAATTAAAGTGAGTATAAATCAATGTATGTTTTTGTATTAGGATTCCGTAAACAGGGACATTCTCCAAACTTACGCTTTTAATATTTCACCACATTAACCGCCGTGCTGATCCATTTTAGTTTGATCCCCCGAAAATCGTGAACCTTGAATCGACAAGCACTTGCAGCTGGCGACATCTATTGGCAAACAGCGCACCTAATATTATGTCATATTATATCTTGTAATGTAATATTATCATTCCGATACTGATACCATTGTTAATTAATTAAAGTGAGTATAAATCAATGTATACTTTTGTATATGGATTCCGTAAACATTCCCCAAACTTACGTTTTTAATATTTCACCACGTTAACCGTGCTCATCCATTTCAGTTTGATCCCCCGAAACCCATGATCAAAATGGGAAGCCCCTTCCCTTTACAACCAAATTTCATTTATTTCAATTTATGCATATTGTGATTTACTAACCAGTTTGCAATGGTAAAATTGTTAACTTTGTTAAAAAAAACCTGCAATTTGGGCTGACCTATATATGTATATCATTCAATATTTAATTTTTTCTCATTATTTTTATTTCCCTCCATATAGCCTACTTTGTGGTGCACTTTAATTTTAGCGTTATAGGTAAATAGTTACTAGTTATTTTGGTGTTATATTCTAAGTTATATTTTGTTTTTGTTTTTGTTTTTCAATTCAAGTAGTATTTATTTTATGCATTTTGTAATTTGTTTAATATTGGCCAAAAGGCTTTAAATTACAAGACTGTTCAATAAATTAAATGAAATGAAAGGTACTATCAAATGATAGGTACTGTTCGGTGCTTCGGGCGACAGTTTTTGACGTTTGTTTTCTTTGGACACAAACCATTTTTTCCAAAATTTTTTTTGATGACGATCCAACTTTACGAATATATAGATCAACAAAAAATTGTTGTTTTGTTTGACTCCCGATTTGTCAGTGCGAATAACTCAATAATTTTGAATAGTCTGATAATCCATGTATTACATTACGAATTTATTAAGGGAAATATATCAGAATTGGATTACAACAAAACGGCGTAAAAGTTAAATTAAATTAAATTAAATTTTCAGCAAAAGCTATGAAGCTTCAACTGCAACATGATGAAACCCTTGCGCTATGTTTTGTAACATAACAAAAACAAAAAAAAAATTATATAGAAACCGACTGTTAACACATAGAAAAACATTCGATGGGAAAAATGGCTTTCAACATTCGAATTCAGTTCAGTTCAGAGCCGAAACCGACCATTGGAAGATGAAAATGTGGTGTGCTCTGCTCCAGCTACCGATTGCTACTTTGCGATAAATACCTTTTAGATGGCTTTCTTTAAGCCATAGGTTCAAAGATATTTGGAGAAAGTGTGTCTGTTGCTTGAAAGAAGGTCATTACGGGAAAAGCAATGTACTGACCAGTACACATAGCACCAGTTTGCTCTGAACTTGAAATAACGTAAATCGACAAGGAGTATCATTTTTACCATTCATTTTGAATTAATTCGAAAAAAAACCTATAATTCATTATTATGGAATAGAGCGCTCTATTTCATAGATTACATTTCAGTACGTAACATACATATATTATAAACTGTAGGAACAGTAAAAATCGAAGCACAAGACAAATAAAAATTTACAAAGTAATGTTTAGTTAGCTTAAAAACAATATACAGATCTAAATAGTTCATTTAACTTCAGAAATTACCCAAAAATGTCCGGTAGTATTTAAAAAGCCATAATCCATTCAGCAAAAGAAAAAGCTGTATTTTCGGGAAAACGGTTGATTTGAATCGAAAAAAAACTAATTCATTTTAATTGAAGAATAAAACGCCCTATTTCATATTCATAGTAATTAATATTTAATTAGTTCAAGAGCATTTAGTTTGTTTAACTTCAGAAATGACCTAAAAATTCATAACTCTGAAATAAATACATTTTTGATTTTTATGATACATATTTTTGATTTTTTTTTAATCTTCGGCTTTTTGAAACCATAATTACTGAGTGAAATATTGAGTAAGGGAGCAAATAATATGCGGGTATACATCGTCTCTGATTATGGTAGAACTTCGGCTGGCTATTTATAGGATCCCTAGCGCGAATATTTTTAAGTTGCATAATTACTGAGATGGTTATCTTCGTAGATTATAAAAGGTAGGATATCGCCATCGAAAAGCTTTCTTTGCTGCTTCTAATAAAACGATGAATTAGCTTCGGTTGTAAAGAGTGAGACGCAAGATTGTTTTCTGCATGTCCAGCTAACACTTCGTCTGTTGAACAGATATTGTTTAATTTTAAAAACAAACCTGTCTTTCCTTTAATGTACTTTGTGATTCTGTAATTCGTTCCAATCTTCTCCATTTGGATTGGAGGTGTTTCTTGCTAAAATTGCAACACTTTGGAAAAGCGCACTGTATATCCATATGCTCAACATGCATCTGTCATTACCAAGCAAATTGTAATTGTAATTTAATCAAATCGGCCTTTAGGCTTAAAATTACAATCCTGCATAAATAAATTAAAATTAAAAAATGACAGCAATATACGAAATGTATAATAGCTTGACGAAAAATGGGAGCAAATACGTCGTAGTATTCGCAACCGTATTTCTGCTTGAGACCTTGTGTAACGAAACAAGCTTTGAGACGATTAACGCTCTCGTCTGTACCACATTTCACTCTAGATGTGTATTTGCAGCCTTTTGATCTTCCACCAAATCCTAGGTGTTATTTTATGTTAGAGATACAATGTTATCATTCATAGCATTCCTCTGTTCATGTTGTTGCTAGAAGACGTGACCTTCTTGGACGATTTTGACTCTTCAAGATGGGCAGAAAATCTTGGTAGCGTGCCCTTGTTTACCCTAGACAATCTGCGAAGTTCTAATACGCAAGGTTTTTTGGTTCTAATTTCCTCTTGACTTTTTTTAGCAAGATGCATCCGGAGCTTTCGATATAGACCATTTAATGACATCCCATACCTTCTCCTTCTTCGGTAAGAGCTCCATCCGGTATTTCCAGACTTTAAAATTTTTCCGATTAAGCTTTACTACTAGTAACTTTGATTCAGCCATGATTTTTAAAACAGGCAAACGTAGAATACAATGTCAACAGCGAATTATACGCCGACAACGGAAAGTTTGTAATGACAATTCAAAACGATTTTTGATACTTATAGCACTTACAGACTTTAGAAGCCAAGGACCATAACTTGATGGAAACTCAAATCTTTTATTTATAGAAGACTCGTCTTTATTATTTCGAACTTAGGCAGGGAGTAAAAAAATATAAAAACTTCATGTTATATTAACAATAAAAAAAATATCGGGGACGGAAATGTTCTGGAAATGTTAACTAAAGTATGAATTCAACACAGTTTCCTCGTTGGAATAAATTTGGGACCAGTAGCGTTTAATTGTGAGCTATAGGCTTAAATAAACTTTGAATTAGGTCCTAAGTCAATACGTATGCAATGTCATGAGGCATGTAATGTAAAACATGAAAACGTTTAGCTATTTTATACTACTTCGCTGCCTTCACAGCATCTTTTTTCTAGTTCTCTACAACTCAATTTCGTTTAAGGGTCTGTATATTAATTTATTTTAACAATTAACATTATGTATTTATATTTTATTGCCAAAAAAAGTTTTGGGCTGATTTTGATTTGATAAACTCACTGACTGACCTTTATTATCGACTTTTATTTCAATGTCATAAGGCATGTTGTGTGAGGCATAAAAACTTATAACTGCTTTACAATGCTTCGAAGTGTCTTTACAGTTTCATTTTTCTATTTATCCGTATCTAATTTTTCTACAACTTAATACGCTAGAGATATTTTGTTTAAGGATTAGTATATACATAAATTAATTTTAACAATTTACACGAATTGCATACGCGCTCAGTGATATATGAAAACATTGATTTCCTGTCATACTGCATAATTATGAGTAAAATCTTTCGCATAGTTTTCTCTCTGATTACCTAGAGAGTTATCGTAATTATTTAGCATAAATTTATATTCACCCGCATACTGGTTTCACCAAAAGACTTATTTAAAGATATAAGAAATTAAAGTCTTAAACTGATTTTTATATTTTATTGGGTTGATTTTGATTTGATAAAGTCATTGACTGATCTTTATTTCCGGCTTTTGTTTCAAAGTCTTCAATAACTCATAGAAAAACAATAGTCAAAAAATGTTGTTGTTTCTGAGTGGAATAATGGAACTGCAATCTATGAGTTAGAGATTGCTGTGGCGACGGATCGTTTTCCGGTTTAGATTCTACAACTAATATATGGGCTAAATCGGTCATTTTTATGTGAGTAATTAGAAAAAACATGGTTCATCCGTCGATTTTTTTAAATTCTACTACCCGTTATAAACAAATACAATAGACAAAAATGTAAGTTACTACAGTCTATGAATGACGAGTTACAGGGAAATTGGACGTACAGGCACCTATTTACAATCCGTGGCTGCGATCTGGGGGAAAAATTAGACAGAGCCAAGATTTTAAGAAGTTCCAGATGGATACTAATAGATTTACACATTTGGTCAAAAGATGGTATTTTAAAAGCTTGCTTCTGTTGTCACTTTTTTGCCATATCAAACGACCTTTATTCCTTCTTTCCTAAAGATGTATATTTTTAAATAAAATATTTAATTGTCCTGGTCCCTGTTTAAAAGGTGTTTTTACTATTTGAAATAAAAAAAAGTCGATTTCCGCGATTATGCCAATTGATATTGAAATGTGAAGTGGCAGTTCGGGTTTATATCTTTTTATTTTTTTTTTTATTAAATAGTGTTATCTATTGGAAACTATACAGATCCTTTTGGGTCAGTAATAAGCAGTGGTGTGATTTTTATTAGAATAAAATATATGCTGCTTTGTTAACAAGGAAAAAACGGAGTGAAAAAATAATAATTTTTTTTCCAAACGTAAGACTCAAACATAATAATTTTACAGTTTATATTTTGCAAAGTGTTTCTCAAACAAGTTATATTTTTGTTCAACACCCCTTTTCAAACTTAGTCAACTTGGTATTTTTCAATGGCTCCGTTAAGAGATCCGCCAACATATCTTCCGTTGGGCAGTATTCAAATTTCACCATCTTTGATTGTTTGATTTCTCGAACAAAATAATATTTGACATCGATATGTTTTGTTCTTGGATTAATTTTTTTCGACGTCCAACAACTTCAAACAACATTGATTGTCCTCCATTAAAGTGATATAATATATATGATATATTTATATTCGCAAATAGCATCCTTAACCATACAAGTTCTTAAACTGCCTCCGCCAATGAAATAAATTCTGCTTCTGTCGAAGATAATGCCACCGGTTTCTGTTTTCTACTCGCATAAGAAATTGTTGCATTATCAAGTTGAAAAACGTATCTACTTGTAGATTTTCTACTTGTGACATCTCTCGCAAAGTCGAAATCTGCAAATCTTTTTAATTTAAGGTTTTTGCAATCAATACATAGCTTATAGTCCTTAGTACCATTTAGATACCTTAAAACTCTTTTGACTTCATTCCAGTCTCCTTTTGTAGGGCACGCAATTTTTGACTAAAAATCGACACTGCAACAGTTATATCTGGTCTTGTATTATATAACGATCCAATAGCACGTCGATATAAATCGTGTGACGTCAAACGAACCGGATTTTAAATATCCTACATCTAAAGGAATTTTAAATGGTTTAGAATTAGCCATGCCATAATTTTCCAATATGTCAATATAACTCCGTTGATGGATGAAACAATTTCCATCTGTAAATTCCACCTCTATTCCGAAATTTCGAAATATCATTTACAACCTCTTCAATAAGTTGTTGACGTTAAGTAAAGACAAGTATATCGCCTACATAGACCAATAAGTATACAATATCGTCGTTGTTTCCTTTGATATAAAGACAGCTGTCAGATACACCCCTTCTGAATCCTAAACTTATTAAGATTCTGTTAAGTTTCTGATTCCAGCATCTGGCAGACTGTTTTAATCCATATATACTTTTATTCAATTTGCAAACTAATTGTCGTTTTGAATTTTCAAAGCCTTTAGGCTGTTTTATGTAAACTTCGTTCTCAAGATCACCGTTTAAAAATTCAGTGTTAATGTCAATGTGATTTACAATCATGTTTTTATAAGACGCAACTGCCAGAAGTGTTCATCGTAATCTTGACCGTATTTGTATGAAAAGCCCTTAGCTACAAGACGGGCTTTGTATTTTTTAGAACCCTCAGGTAGAGTTTTTATTTTGTACACCCATTGCAGACTTTCTTCCTTTAGGCAATTCTACAATTAACAGCCTCATTATAGGTTGTGATTCTACATTCATATCTAACCGGCAACTTCCCTTTGTTTATTCTTGAAGATCTTCGAATAACGGGATCAGCTATAGTATCAGCCGAATCTTGACTATGAGTATAATGAACTGGAAGATCATTTGCAATTTCAACAGATTCTTTATCATATTCCGAACAATCAGCCATTATTAAACCATTATTAGTCGAAACTATTACATCTTCTGTTTCACTGCCAGCTGTATCATAGTTGTCTTGGTCGTCACAAATTTCATCTTCAGACATAAAATTATCTACAGGGATTTTCTCAGACTTCGACAAAATCAGGGGTATCAAATTTGGACAAACACTCATTTTTGGACGACTGCTGTTAAAGTATTCGGTATGCATTAGATTCATTACAGAATCCAACCAATAGTCCTTTCTTTGATACATTATCAATCTTTTGACGAAATATTTTGTTGATATGGAAATACGCTTCACAGCTAAATTTTTCAATATGTTTTATTGAGGGTTGTTTAGAAAACCATAGTTCGTAAGGCGTCTTTTTTTATTGACTTTGATGGTAGTCTATTTTGTAAATAGTTTGATGTATTCACTGCCTCGGTCCAATACTTCAATTCTAACCCAGATTGAATTAGCATACAACGAGTCACTTCGATTAGAGTTCTATTTTTCCGTTCCGCAACACCGTTTGTTCCGGAGTATATGGTGCTGTGAACTACTGGCAAATACCCTTGTCTTTCAAAAAAGTAACCAACATTTTATTCTTAAATTCACCTCCTCTATTTGTTCTTAAAATCTTCATTCTTTTCCGATAATAATTTTCAGCGTATTCTAGATACTCCTCAATTTTCTCGAAAGCTTGGCTCTTATTTGACAAGAAATATACAACACAGTACCTGGTATGATCATCAATCATCGTAAGAAAGTATTTATTGACACTTGGAATAACTTCCTGCACAGTATTTTTTATTTGACTCGGAAGTTTTCTTGGCTTTAAACTTATTTGATTAGTTTCCGGTGTGCTTTTTATAACGACAATCACATTTAATGTGCCCAATCTTACCACATCCATAACATTTCTCATTGTATTTTGGGATTTCAAAGCAAGATTCGATGAAGTTGTTTCCAGATTTCCTTCTTGCCTTCTTTTATACTCCTGTATCAATTTCTCCTTAACAAGATCTAGAGTTAAATCTTCTTCTGATCTTACTTCCAAAGCTGTGATTATTGAATCGTATTCGTCCGGCAAACTTCCCAAAAGGAATGCCATTTGCAGATGATCTGCCAGACTTTCGTCCAATCCACAAAGTCTGTTGATTGTCTGAAGCATTTCTGATATAAGTGTTTCCATATCTTGTCCATTCCTCAACTGCATACGACATAATTTCTTCAACAGCATGACTTTATTTGACAGAGTAGATTTTTCATGTACTTTTCTCAAGGTTTCCCAGTACTCTCGTGAAGTTTTTAAGTTGCGTAGATGTACTAATTGAGAATCTTCTACCAAAAGCCCAATAGTTGCACGTGCCTTACCATCTTTAGTAATCCAAGATGCATTTTGAGTGTCCGGCTTCTCCTTGCAAACTATGCCCCACAAGTCGTCTTTTATTAACAAGAGCTCAACTTGTATTTCTAAATTTGGTAATTTTCTCCATTCAGCTTCTTGACACACGATTTTACGTCTTCCATTTTATAACGTATTTAAACCACAATAATTAATTCTTAATCACCAAGAGACAAAGGCCCATAACCTATTGGAAACTATACAGATCCTTTTGGGTTAGTAATAAGCAGTAGTATGATTTTTATTAGAATAAATTAACAAGGAAAAAACGGAGTGAAAAAATAATATTTTTTTTTTTCAAACGTAAAACTCATAAACATAATGATTTTACAATTTATATTTTGAAGTGTTTCTCAAACAAGTTATATTTTTGTTCAACATTATCAACTTTACAAGCAATATGGGTCATTTGGAAAGGAAAAATTGTTTTTGTTCTATTGTTAGATAATATTAAGGAAATAGTTCGATTTTCTAATTGCTATGGGAATTGCGCATATTCCATTTTAAAAAGATGTGTTTTGGTATTCATAAATATTTTCCATCGCTTTGCATTTTTTTTTTCTTTCCTAAGTTCTCTGCACTTCGTATTTTCCAACAAAAGGCAGTACAAACACATAAATTAGCGCTTTCGCATCCCATTGTCAATCTTTTGCCGTTGCAATAATTTTGTAATCACTAGCACTTTCGTACCGATACAAACGACACATCTGACATCCCTATGTATATGTAAATATTTCCCGCGACTCGCTCACGACTTGTCCAAATACTATCATATGCAAATAACCCCTAACATATGTATAGAAAAGTGTGTATACACATAAGTAACCATTTGATTAAATGATATGGCTTTGTTTTGTGTGTAAAAATTTATACATTTCTATGCATGTGCGTACACGAGTACATAATATGTATTTGCTTTGTTGCAATTAGCCTTGAATGAGACCTTCGCCTTAAACACCTTAATGTGAACATACTAAGCACAATCATATGTATCTACATATCTATGCATATTTACAAACTAATATCGTCAAAGTGAAAGGTCATGAGCCAAAGAGTATATGCTCACATACATATCATACTACTTGGTAGGGGCGCGCTTTAGGGAATTTCTATATTTAGAAGAAAAAATCATTAACTATTTCCGAAAACGCAATTATATACATACATATTTATAAAAATTTGGTTGTCCATACAAATTAACGTTATATTATTTGTTGTTAATCGAAGAGGTTTGCGAGCCAAATTTGCAGTTAGAAAAGTTTGATTTTAAGATACCGTAATCGACATTTTTGTCAGCTTTCATTTGCTAACACCCACTAAATTCATTTGTTTTACTTGTTGATGTTTATATAAACTGTTTCTACCGACTTCATGATAACTCTACCGTTTTTAATGTCTACAAGTTCTACAATTCTACAATTCAGCATTGAGCACTAACCACAGCGAATATAATTTTATATATATTAGCATAAAACGTAATGCTGATAATTCCGCTTTACTTGCACTAAGAAATGGTGTTAAAATACAGAAAAAGTTAAAGGGTTAAAGCTAAAATCGTCGACACAATGATCTAGAAATAGTCGCTACTCATTTAATCCTCCAATGGGAACACAGAAGCACAATTAATATACCACACAAGAAAAAGCAAACGACACTAGTGTTTACCAACATTAGAACCTGCTCATACGTATGTTCGAAGTGCACATGTTTTGAGTGAATGTGTTGGTGTGATCACTTCCCCCCCCTTTTCCGACCGTATTGCAAGGATTCTATGTGTCTGATTAAAATACCCAATTGTTTAAAACATCTGTTCCGCGTAAGGATTTTACACACATATATGCGTTTATACATATATAGATGTGCCTACCTTAAAATGTCCATAGAATTTTGTCCGAGTACAGGTATATGTTGTCCATTTGTCCAGTTTGCAAGAAAAATATTCGCAACACGGAGTATAGCATTGGATGTAAAAGCTGCAACAATTATTTCCATCCAAAATTCATCAACATTAGTGACAGTGAATTGAGAACTAACAAGTCACTTGTTTACACCTGCGTTGATTGTGGTGCAAAAGGAAAAGCGGGCAGGGTTTGGAACTATTGGTTGAAGATCTGGCAAAGAAAATGAAAATTCAAATGAAAGAATTGCCGCGGGGAATTCATGATCTATGGGAACCCATAATTAGAATAGCAGACATTTGTAATGTTCCCTTAAATTCTGCCGAAATTCACCACTGCTGCTACATTACTGGTGGAACAACGGTTTTGGTGAAGTTTAATTCTGTCCATACAAGGGATTCCATTATGGCGAGCTTTTTTCATTCGAATCCTGTTCGGCTAAAGGATTTTATAGGTGGTAATGTTCAGTCCCGGATATAGTTGAATGATAACCTTACATCTGCTGCTTTGCAATTAGTCCTTGTTTGCAAAAGGCTACGAGGGTGTGGCAAAGTAAGAAAGTGTGTTTTAATTAATGGCGACACACCAAAGGCGCGAAATACGCTAGCCAATGTGTGAGGTTGCTTACTGACGAGTGTCAAGATCCACCTGCTGTTGGAGTAGTACTTCCTGATTGTTAGAACATATATATATTTATTATAATTAATTTTTTTTTATATTTATGCCAGGTTATTCAGATTTTTTGCTATGAATATTTGTGTATTAGGAAATTTTATTCATGATAATTCGTATCTACGCTCAAAACTTAATGCATTCGTAAGCAATTTAAATATAGGTCGCTTCAATTGCCAAAGTTTTAACCTTTGCGAAAGATTCACTAAACTTTCGGTGGTGTTAGTGAGACTTGGTTAAAACCGTCTGTACCATCCAGCAAAATATCTATCTCTGGATATTCTTGTTGTCGGAATGATCGTTCCAGCCAAAGAGGTGGTGGAGTTGCACTGTATGTTTTAAACTCCGTTAAATATAAAATAGTTTCAAGGAGCGACAACTATGGTGTACTTGAATGCTTGTTTGTGGAATTGTTGCTTGGTAGAAGAAAAGTATTAATTGGAGTTGTTTATCTACCGCATGGTGATTTTAAACTATTTGAGAACTCTATTTCCGATTTGCTGGTTCAGTACTCACATGTTATTATAGCGGATGATTTAAATTGTAATTTGTTTGATATTGTGAAGTCGCATGGTGTTAGAGAAGCAAGCAGGAGGATGGATATGGTGGTTAGACATAATTTTTTGCCTACACGTTTTAACGTATCTCATAAATCTACTTTGCTTATCGATTTTTTCCTTATTTCGTCACCAAATCTTATAGCTGATTCTGGTCAATTCATTTGCCTAAGCATTTCTAGCCATGCTCGTATTTTTATTTCCAATGATATAGCTGTTAGAAATAAAGAATATTTTTATGGATTTATTGACAAAGCTGTGAATTCGGATACTTTGCGTGATTTCATAAGTTCCATAGATTTTTCACAATTGTACACTACAAACAATGTCGACATGCAACTTAATGTTTTTATTTCTTGCCTTCCATCGATACATACTATTTTCCCACTTAAAAGAAAAATAATTCTTACTTCTAAGGATAACTGGATTAACTACCCAAATTTAACGTACTGTGCGGCAATTCGCGATCTGGCTTATAAAGCATATTTGGAAGATAAAACAGAAATTAATTGGAAAATATTTTGCAGGACAAGGAATAAAGCTGAATCTGTGATCAGAAAGGGAAAGATTGATGATTTTCAGTACACTTAAGTGTAAATCAACGAAAAAATTGTGGAATGTATTAACAACTAATGGGTTTTTTTCAGACAAATCTTTCCCGAGTGACGTGAATGTTAATGAACTCAATGAGGCGTTTGTAAGCTATCAATTAGATTCATATGGTGATATTGTTATGAATTTCTCGCAGCGGCAGAGCGGTTTTTCGTTTCAATGTGTTGAGCTATGGGACTTGGAGAAAGCGTTTCTAATGATTAAGTCTAATGCAGCCGGCTGTGACGAATTTTCGTTGAAATTTTTAAAATTGGTACTATTCAAAATTCAGAAAGGATAGAAGCACTACTTCTTTGCTACTAGAAAGGAAAAGATTGATGATTTTCAGTACACTTAAGTGTAAATCAGCGAAAGAATTGTGGAATATATTAACAACTAATGGGTTTTCTTCAGACAAATCTTTCCCGAGTGACGTGAATATTAACGAACTCAATGAGGCGTTTGTAAGCTATCAATTAGATTCATATGGTGATATTGTTATGAATTTCCCGCAGCGGGAGAGCGGTTTTTCGTTTCAATGTATTTAGCTATGGGACTTGGAGAAAGCGTTTCTAATGATTAAGTCTAATGCAGCCGGCTGTGACGAATGCGTTTCCTATATGAAACTTTTAAATTTTGTCATTCCGTTCGTAGAAGGCAATTGTTTATCCCCAAACTTTGTCATCTTATAGCACGATCTTTTAATGTAAGAGTAGCTCGTAGCTATAATGCATTGCCAAATGAGCTTCTATATATATCATTCAACATTTAATTTTTTCTTATTATTTTTATTTCCCTCCATGTCGCCTACTTTACTGGTGCACTTTAATTTGAGCGTTATAGGTAAATAGTTACTACTTAATTTGATGTTATATTCTAAGTTATATTTTGTTTTCTTTTCAATTGCAGTAGTATTTATTTTATGCATTTTGTAATTTGTTTAATATTGGCCAAAAGGCTTTAAATTACAAGACTGTTCAATAAATGAAATGAAAAATGTGTCCTAGCAATAAGGCTCAATTACTTTTGTTATGTCTTATAGAAAAGACGAAACATCCCACTTATCTATGGAACATAATTTCATTCATTAGCACGGTGAGGCATATTCTGCCAAACATCTGGTCCGCGTAAGGATTTTACACACACATATATACGTTTATATATAGATGTACCTACCTAAAGATGTTCATAGAATTCCGTCCGAGTACTGGTATAGTTTAAAAATGAGTCCAACAACAAAACTGAACTACTTTTGTTATATTATAGTTTCATAAAAAAAAGACAAACACCCCATTTATCTATGAAACATGATTTCATTCATTAGTGCTGTGACGCATATTCTGCCAACCCAATTTTCTAAAACCTTGTTGACGGGCTGTGTGATATATTGCGGCTTCTTGCTAAAACCAAAAATCGTCTAAATTCGTCATAAGTTGATAATCATTGCTCTGGGCCAAAGAGGTGATCACCCCGAAACGTACACTAAACATCCACAATCTGCGGATATACAGCCTTCTCTTCTCAGGTACGGGTTTAACGATCCTTAAATGCGACAATTTTGATTCCTAACATAGTTGTTCAAATGCAACCATATTAAGCCTATAACATCATATCAAGTGCGAAGGGTTTCCATATTATATTTATTGCCTTGAATGCGTATAATACCGTCAATAACACACGAAATTACATTAACATAATGCAAAACTGATAACATTGCAAAATGTGGCCAACCGTTTGAGAATAACTTTACTCGGAGACCCGCCTTCCCACGCTGCTGCCATAGTTTGTCGTTTGTACTATAACTCTAGTTTGGTACGGCTAGACCTAAGCAAAATGTAAATATTAACGATATTTAGTTTGATAAAAAAAAATCGTAATGCAATTCTAACATTTTTTGGTTGGTTTCCTAACCTGACTTTCAATTTTATATATATTTCAAGTATACCTATAAATTCTATTATTACACATTATTTTTTTGGGTATTATTCTCAACACGATTTGGTTATGGATTTGAAAGGATTATTTTGGACGCCGATCCTGAACATGAATGCAAATATTAACAATGATGTTTATTTCGATATATTACATATATAAATTCTACTGAATAACATTCCCTTTTGACTAATATTATTTTTTACATGTTACCTTCACGCCGTAACTTGATTCGCTTGCGTCTTCCTATAAAATAATAAATAATATTCTAAAAGATAAAATACAAATGAAAATGTTGCTTAATTTTTAATTACTACACAAATTTATTTTTGTTTAATATGTGGAAATATGTCATATTTAACCAAATGTAACCTTATTTCGTTAAATTTGCATAAGCATGGCGTGAAAATGTAGCGAACGTTGGTTTATTAGCCTTGTGCATTCAATAATGCACCATTACTTATGAACAAAAGGCTTAGATACAACTTTTGAATCAAATGACTAATTTTTACCATTGTTAAAATAACGGCATTTTCTATTCTATTTTCCACATAATTCCTTCCGATTTCTTAATATACTAGTTATAAGGAATTCGCCGGCCTTGTAGGAGCTACGGACCAGAGGCCCACTGGCCGTATAGAGAAATCCTAGTTCTTTACCGCGCTCCTCCCAGAATTTAAACTTGTCTGGTGTTACGTATTCTATGACTTTGAGGTGCTTTTTCGTAGGTTGCATATACTGCCCAAGTGTCAAGCAGTCTAATTTGATATCTCGTAAGTCTCTCATCGTTTGATCAATTTCTCCGTCCGTTTCACCTAGCCCTAACATAATTGAACTTTTCGTGATGAGTTTTTTATTAAAGTTTTTCGCTTCTTTGAGAACTTTCAGTGTCTGGCGATAGTTGGCGCGTCTGTCGCGCACGAATGGTGTCAATTTCTCAACGGTCTCTATATTATGTGCATACACATCTAGCCCAGATTCTGCAATAGTTTGAACACAGTTTAGGTCGCCCCTAAAGTCCGGCACCAAACATTCGACGAATATATTAGGATTCCTGTAATAAGTAATTTATATATAAAATAGGCTGGATATTTGTCTGTAACCACTCACCGCTTCTTAATTTCCCGGACCGTCTGAGCAATATGTCTGGAGCCACCGTCAATTAAATCTAAAATTTAAAATAAAATGTTTTAAAAAAGTCTTATTTCATTTGCAGCTTACCATCACGGTCCACCGATGTTAGAACTATATAATCCAAACCCCAAGATGCAACCGCCTCTGCTGTTTTAATAGGTTCCAAAGAGTCCAAAGGCGGTGGACTGCGAGCAGTTTTCACAGAACAAAATCGGCAACCTCGAGTACAAGTATCACCCATTAACTACAAACGACAATTGCTGATAAGTTAGTGTCATTGGGTTATCATTCTATCAAACTTTTGCTGATTATTACATTTACACACCATTATTGTGGCAGTCTGAGTGCCATGTTCTCCACCTCCCCAACATTCTCCTATATTCGGACAACGAGCTTCTTCACACACTGTCGCCAGTTTGAGTTCGCGTAACTGAGATTTTATTTTTGCGAAGTTTTTTCCCATCGGAATAGGTGTTTTCAGCCATGGGGGCAATCGCAGCCTGTCACTTTGACCTTTTTCACGACGCAATTTACCTTCAAATTCTGACCACTGTTTCTTAGTAAATTGTGGATTTTGGATAAAGTCCTGAAAATTTGGACCTTTTTCTAACCTTTCACGAATTTCTTCTATTTTATCGTTCAAAGCAGCTGCACTTGACGCCGAATCAGCTCCTTCTCTGGCCACTGTTATAGACGGCGTACGCTGGAATAAAGAAATCGAAGATGATTGTGCCTGGCGCTCCAAAAATTATCTAAACCCCTCACAAATCTTCCAATTGTTTTCGTTATATGTCTGGGGAACATCTCAACTTAGTTATTATTACTGGTGCACTCCACAACGTAGTTACGAAACCGTCCGATGGTACAAAAACTTATCAATTTAAGAGTTGTTGTTCAAAGCCTACCGCGATATAGTTGACGCCGTTAATTTTTAAAAATCTCGAAATTATCGTTTGGGATTTCCACTGCAGACATTCCTATTATTTCTGCGTTTTGAATTGTTAATTGATTAATGATTAGTTTCGATTAATCATATTTAATAATCATATTTCGATCAATTTATTATTCAAAATTCGTGGTTTATTGATTAATCGAACAATTGATTAACCAGAAATTGAATAATTGAAAATTTTTTGTCATTTAAAACATATGTTTCCTGTGTATTTCTTTTATACTGTTTTCCTTTATCATCATAAACATTAGCCTTTTTTTAATTAGACCTATATATAAGTGTGTCATCCGTTTTAAAGTTTAATAAACCGATTAATCGCGCATCCTAGTTTTGAATGGATTCTTTTATTCAGTCGTCAAGTTCGCGTTTCAAACGACGAGATGGTATTTTGGCAGATGAAAACAAACGTTGACAGTTCACCATGAATTTTACGTGGGAAACATTTTTCATTCCAGTTATCAAGGGAATTTATTTGGAAAAGGGTTTTTGGGTTTTGGCGCAAACAATTTTTGTACAAATATAAATATATTACAAATGTTATATTTAACTTGTATTACGTGTTTTTTTAATTTATAATATTGAGCAGATTAAATCTAATAAGTGAATTGTTGCATGTTGTAATTTACTTATAATTGGCCGGAAGGCTTTATATTACAAGGCAAAAATAAATAGGTAAAGTTTAGTTAAAAAACGTACTACCAGGCTTTACAAACAAAGAAAAATTCATTCTGAGAGTGAACTTTAGTGGGAATCACTTATTATAACCATAAATAGTTTCTGTTTTTATATTTAATAAGTTAGTAGTATATTTGGCCATTTGAAACAATATGATCGTCATTAATTATATATGTTTGCACCTTTCTAATTTTTTTCGCACGCATTCATTTCGGCATTGTTCCCGCTAATTTTGTATAGGAAAGGCTGGGACGAAGCCGACTTTTCGCTTTTCAGTGTTTAAAAATTGTTGTAAAATTTGAAGCAATATTTTACCAGCAGAGGAAAATTTTCTTACATTTTTTCTTAAACGCTGGTATTTTGTCCTTAGGGAAAAGAACAGAGCATATATGTAGCTTAACGCCGACCTTTTTTTTTTTTTTTTTGTTGGTTCCCAATTCTTGATTTCTGTTTTTGGCGATTGAAACCCTTCAACACGAGGATATAAACATCATCAACTTTCATAGGAAGCAAATTTGGCGATTGACACCCTTCAACATGAAGATATAAACATCATCAACTTTCGTAGGAAGCAAAAGAAAACGTGTGCTTTGTTTGATGCGTACATCCCTGTAATAGCAGTTTCAGATTAAATATTTATAAAGAACTGCATACAATCCAAATGAAAAGTCGCCGAAATTTAGCTGACGGGAATTGCGGCAGCATTATATGCATGCATTCTTCATGGGAAACAAAAATTTCAGTTGAATTGATTCAATATTTCTGAGCCAAAGCATTGTTTATAGATATTCTTTTCATCACTTAATGACCGTATCTTTGAAAGCAACAATTAGTTCTAAATAAATTGTGCTGATATCTTCCTTGAAAAAAAATTTTCCCACATAAAGTGCATGATGAAAACTGTAGTTCATGAAACGAAGGTGCAGGACATATATACATACGTAATTTTCCAGTAAAAAACATAGCACAGATTGAAAAGAAAATTTTGTGCTTCAGAAATTTTTCGTGGGATTTGTAACAGCCCTGTTAGAAGCATTAATATGTATGGTAACTTTGTGACGTAAGTGCACAATATGAACAAATTCCGGTGAAAATTAGGTTTGTAGAAGCCACAAATCTACGCAAATTGTGGTTTCAAGAAGCAATTATACTTGGATTGGACAACGCATTCGTATGCGGTCTACATCAAAATTTTGATCCGATATCGTCCGTTTTCTGGATAGTTCGTTCATGGCCCATTCAAAATATATGTACCCACTTTTGTTGAAATTTTAATGGCTTGAACAGAACTTGACAGCTTGTTTAGTTGAATACATGGACGACGAAATAGACAATATCGCTATACATATTTTAGAAGAATGGATAATTTGTGTAACTCAATTTGCGCGCAGTAGGAAAAGCCGAAAGTAGTTGTAAGTTGACATACATCATATCAAAAAAAAAAAAAAAAAAATAATATTAATAATAATAATAAAATATGAACAGATACTTATATTATTGTATATAAATGAAGAAGATTGTATTATTGACATTCATAATACCAGATACGAGTTTTTAATATGGAACTGGCAACTCTACACTTTACCACAACCCGCAATGAGTGGGACAACAGTAGTAATTTATGCGATTATTTATTTTCCCAAACTCAACTCCATTTAAAGTAGTTGTTTTTAGGCTGGACGTGTAGAGTCGTGTTTAGTTTGCGCTCAATGCAGTTTTAACGTGTGTTTCCAATTGGGATTAATTTGCTACTGCTTTATTGCTTGTAGTTGAAACGATAATTTATTCTTTCGTAGAATGCATTTACTTTCCCTTGATTGAACTTAAACGCAAATCCTAAAGTATATAAAGTTTCAGGAGTGAATGAAATTAGTTTCATTTGTCCCATTGCTTCAACATCTCATAAGTAATAATTTGGACTTGTCTGTTTATATTAATGCGAAGCACACACTTAGTGAACTGATAGAAGTTACAACGTAAAATTTAACAATGGGTGAGTTACATATTTCCAGTTCAATGGGATGGACTCAAAATACTGCACATACATAATTATATTCCGCATTTACAACACTGGTTTGCATGTATGTGTGTTTACAGTAAACACACATACACCGCCCATCCTAATAATGACATCTTCCGAACAGATTAGTTGCAGATACACTCACCATTAAGCATTTAATGTGCTCTTAAAAAAGATGTTTAATAAAATTTGACTAACTGAGGTGCCTAAATCGTTAATTAGAGCTAGGCCATAGCCCCATAGGCGACCATATTTTTTTGGAGTCGACGGATATTTTAGTAGATATAACTCAAATATTAGTACGGATTTTTTCGGGCTTAGGGTTACTATCCAACAAACGGATAACTTGACCAAGGAACCGCAATCTCCAAACTTTAAATTTTATTTTCAACATATAAATCAGGGCAAAATATACGCCTTTGGATGGTTATTAAAATATCTTGCAAATGGGTTGCGTGAAAGTGAACACATTAACTTATCGGAAACATGGACCCAAATTAGCCTCTTTTGAACAATGTGCTTTTGATTAATGAAATGATATGCTCCAAAATATCCTACATAAGGACTCATGTCTGCTACAGCACGCTATATACAATATCTCAATCCTTACTGAGTTGCATAATTGTTTTTAGTTTTTTCTAATTTGGTAGAGTACTGTGTCGTTAAATTATTCGGATTTATAACGCTGTAGCATGGTTGAAATAAATTATTGTTATTGGTGAATGATTCGCGGCTTTCGTCTGACGTTGTACAATTAAAATAAAGATTGTTATAATTTATTTATGGTACTCAATGTATTATTGATAAACCATTGCGAACTTCTAACTTAGCGATATTGGGTCTAGGACAAATCTTTGGGGAACGTCGCAATATGCACTAAGAGTATCCGAAAAACTACTATTCATGGAAACAACTTGAGATCGATGCCGCAAATACGAATGAGTCAATGTACAAAATGTTGTAAAAAACATAAAATTACATATTAGCTTGCAAACAAACTTAGTATGCTCTACCATATCAAAAGTTGTATATAAGTTTAAGTTTACTAGCACTCCCTAATGATAATAATTCATCATCTCACTATTAGAGTCTATTAAATGCAACAAGAGGGAAGTAGGTTTAAATCTTTGCAAAACCTTAATCGTCTTTCGACGATCACACTGATAGTGTGATTCAAAAGCCTGATCTTGATATACTGTCTACTGCAACTGCTTCCGGATTGGATTTAGGAAGTTCTTTCAAAATATCGTCTTCATTAACGAAGTCATATAAAAATGTATATGCCCAAAAGTCGATTTAACTTCACAATTGCAAAAAATGGCCGACAAGTCCAGAAAATATACTTATTAATATCAAAAAGATTACAATTATATTTTGATATAGATATACCTATGTTGTCTATTTCAACCACTGCTGAATTAGTTTTAGAAAGTCCTTCCAAAATGTCATCTTCCATATACTTTGTAATATTAAAAAGAATACAATTAAAATTACCTACAATCATAATATTAGAGTATCGGTAAATTGACATTCCAAAATTTGGAGTAGTTCACAAGCTACAGTAATTTTTCATACCAACAAATACCTATTGTTATTGTTGGTATTCAAGACACATCTTGAAGTCTGAGCGCAATTTCAAGATTCCGTACATTTCGAAAGTTATGCCAAATTACCATAATTGCGATTTTATATATCATTTGATACGATAAAAATATAACACCCATGTACACATATGGTCAAAACAATAAGTACACCTATATATTATTTCATTTTCATTTTATTTATTGAACAGTCTTGTAATTTAAAGCCTTTTGGCCAGTATTAAGCAAATTACAAAATGCATAAAATAAATACTACTTGAATTAAAAAACAAAACATAACTTAGAATATAACATCAAATTAACTAGTAACTATTTACCTATAACGCTCAAATTAAAGTGCACCAAAAAGTAGGCGACATGGAGGGAAATAAAAATAATGAGAAAAAATAAAATATTGAATGATATATATACATAGGTCAGCCCAAATTGCAAGTTTTTTTTTTTAACCAAGTTAACAGTTCCAAACTGGTTAGTAAATCACAATATGCATGAATTGAAATAAATACTACTCCAAAATAAATGTAAAAATGTACCTATATATAAAATAAAAATTGATCACATAAAATCATATATTTAATATCAACCAATAATTAACAAATATCACCCGTAAATGCAAGCATTAGGATGTAAAAGAATATTCACGTCAACTGCATATGATAGATAAGTTTATTACGAAATATTGCGTTAATACATTTAAATTTCTAAGCTCATTTGGCAATGCATTATAGCTACGAGCTACTCTTACATTAAAAGATCGTGCTGTAAGATGCCAAAGTTTGGGGATAAACAATTACCTTCTACGAACGGAATGACAAACTTTAAAAGTTTCATATAGGAAACGCAGACATTGGTTAGAATAAATTTTGTAAAAACACAACAGCAATCGTACATCGACAAATGCAGGAAATGAACATCCCAGAAATTTAATCACAAAAGGTGTTATATATACACGTCTCTTGAGAGAAAAGATGTAGCGAACAGCTCTGTTCAAAGATAATTGATGGAGTTCATATATTTTTGACTAGTAGTAGAGTATATCTCTAAGCAGTAAATAATTTTTTCGTTCGACAACCCTGTAATGGATAGATAGAAAAAATTCGTGTTCCTGGAAAATTGTTAAAGAAATAGTGAAAATAACCAACAAAGAGTCATTTTTTAAGAAAAAATACATCAGTTATCCCGGTATAATTAAAACTATTGATGTTCTTGAAATTACGTCCTTAATATTTATAAGAAGCTAAATACTAATTTAATTTAATTTATTTGTTCAGGATTGTAATTTTAAGCCGTGAGGCCAATACTAATGTTATAAAAAAGTTTATGTATCTTAATACCAGAAAAATATGGTTTACAATACGACGATCTACTTCACTATGACGACCTACTTGACTATATTTTAAAGGCTCGTAGACGAAAATGTATTTAAATTAAAAGAAAAAAAAAAACAAATACTAATTTCTTTTGTTATAACATTAGAAATAAAATAAATACCATTCGTTGAGAGGCAATTGCCAAGTAAACATCATGTTTTCTCATCGCGGGACACTCTTCTATTGCTTGACAACGGTTCTTTTTCGTATTTTGTTTCGTCGATCTTTTCCTTGCCAACTTTTTTCTACCTTTGGTTAAGTGGAAGTAAAAGTAATTTTTCTTGGATTTAAGTTAAGGATAACTTTCTCCATCATGGACGGGGACGAGTCCCCGTACAGGAACAGGTTTAAAGACCTGGATCCATCGAACGGGAGGAATAAAAAAACTAAGAATAAAAGACAGCATGTGGAGGAACCAGAAATATCAATAAACCTGGATTTAATTGACGATCGCCATCTGCCACGATATTTAGTTACATCTGTGCTTCCAGAATCTTCTATGACAGACCCCAAAGTGCTTTCTTCATACAATGTGTTCCAAATAGGCAGAGGAATAGACTACATTTCTACTGACTACTTGGATGTAATCGGAATTCGCAATGGGGATTTAATGATCAAGGCAAAAGATATGAAGACTGCACAAAAATGTATTAAAGCAAAATATATAGAATTGGTGCCAGTGAAAATAACTTTGCACAACAGTTTGAACTCCACTCTGGGTAGAATTTTTTCCAGACGTATCATAAACACATATCACAAGATAAATTGACTTCTGGAGTTGTCGGACCTAAAAATCCTAATGTTAGTGAAATTAAACATATTTTGAAGCGTAAAAGCAACGACTTTGAGCCCACGGGGCCAGCAATTGTGACATTTAATTGCTTGACCAGACCTGAAAAATTGAATCTCGGCTGGGAAAAATGCATAGTTACTGAATATGTCACTAATCCTATGCATTGCATTAATTGCCAAAAATTGGGACATACCAAAAATAAATGCAGAAACATCGCTTTATGTGGATAATGTGGGAATAGTGATCCACCGCACGAAAAATTTTCGCGTAAGTTTTGTGTAAATTGCAACAATGACACTCACACTTCCTATTCCGCTATGTGTTGCTGCAATGAAATCATACCACAGACAACCAAATCGAAAAATAATAACTCCTCAGCATGGTTCAGCGGAAAACCTGGGAAAAATTCTCATTAAACCAAATGCTTGATATCAGAGCTTTATGGAATAGAATCAACAGTATCAGAAGAGAAAGAATGTATAACTTTCCATCAATTATTGAAAAAGACACTATTATAAAAAGCCCATCCGATATCGCTAATAAATTTGCAGAATTTTGGAGCTATATTGCTTCAGATGAAAATTTTGATAAAAACATCGTTGATCGGAAGAAAAATTATTTTGATGGCCTTACAGTAGTTAATAGTTTTGACTTTTTCTTGTGCGCTGATATTAATGCTAAGGAACTAAATTGGGTTTTGAATAATTCCAGAGGAACTACACCATCCATAGACAGGATAGCATATTCTATGGTTAAAAATGCACTACAACAATATACTGAGAACGGGAATTTTTCCACACGATTGAAAGTTGGCCCTCCTAGCTCCCATTCCTAAACTGGGAAAAAAATCCAAATGAATATGAAGGGTATCGGTCTATTTCACCTATACCAGTATTGTCAAAATTTTTGGAAAAAAATACGTGGAGCTGTTATACCAGAGAGTAAATCTGAAATTCTGCATGTTTGTAGGAGAAGAAATTGTAATGTAAACGATATAATGCTTGATAAAGTATTAATTCCGTATAAAAACAACATGAGAATACTTGGTCTACATTTTGCAAAGAATCTACTGTGGTACTTTCACACTAAATAGTTAATAGTTAACTAAAAGTTAAGCAAGGTTAAGAACTTATTTAAGTTAACCTGCCCTAGGAAGAAGGGGCCACATATGGAAATTGCAATTGCATAAGATTTGCTCATCCTTGGTTTACGGCATGGTACAACACTGTGTGACAATTTACGGTTAAACAAGCAAAGCCAATGTCAGAAAGTTAGACGCCTCAATTAACAGCTGCTTCCGGCAGCCTTAGGATTGTTAAAGGTCACGCCAACACAGTCCTTAAGATGGGAATGCAAAATTAAGGATTTCTCTGCAATAGCACAAGCAAGATCTGTGAACCTCGTTGCTAGAGCAATGACGGATCCTAAAAACGGGCTTTATCGGCTATTCTGGGATATCATCGTTAAAAAAATTTTGAAAGTACATGTGCTGCTCAGCATCATATACTTTTTAAGGAAACTTGGCATACCTCTACCTGATAAGCCTATTCGACGACTCACTTTTTATAATTTTATGGAAATTGAATATAGCCTAGCTGAGTACAACAAACACATCACTAATCGGGAATTCCTCAAATCCTTGGTAGCTGAAAAAATTTCCAAGTTTTCACCCGAAATGGTGCTCTTAACTGACGGTTCGTATCAGAACGGAATAACCGGGTGGGCTGTTGTTCGACAAACTTCAAGCTCTCTTTACACCACTGTCAAGCAAGGACTTTTACCAGAATTTTCTGATAACCTTAGCGTAGTTATTGCTCTGCTTCATAATAGTAAAGAAATGTACGACAACTTTCTAAAAAAACCAACTATATGCCTGAGTAGACGAGAACTTACATTAGCTGTCTAACAACTGTTTACAAGCAAAATTGTTATCAAAGGCTATTAAGCAATTTGCAACCTCACGGATTTGTTGAAGTTCACCCAAAATATATCGAGAACTTTATTTAATTAAAAACTTATATGCGGTTGGTGTATTGCTTGCGCTGCGGTACCTTGGTAGCTGTATTTACAACGGTGATTGACCTTCTTTTTTGTACCTTCTTCAAATTATAATCATCAATATGCCGAATGGGAAATCAACTAAATGTGGATCATGTAATGAATCGATTAATAAAACACACGGCTGCGTTCTTTGCAGAATATGTTCCCAATGGCTGGACTCCACTTGTGCTAATGTGTCGGATAAAGATTTGCTGGCAATGAAAAATATTAAGTCGAGTTCGTTCATTTGTGCTTCTTGTGAATCCAACATAAATAACAGAGCAAGAACGGTGTGGCAGGTGAAATTCGCAAATTTCAAAAAAAAATTTTTTTTGATTCGTTTGTAACAAGCAGTTGTGCCGAGCGAGATGCCATTAGAACTGCTTTGGGGGAAATTAAATCGGAAATGAAATCTTGCCTGAGTGAAATGAAGACTGAAATAATAGAATGCAACAAACGTATAAACCGGATTGATTCAACAACAACCTCTGAAATTTTAGCCTTGAAGTCAGAGAATAATGCCTTGCATTGTAGGCTAAATCGTGCAGACATTGTTATTAGCGGCTTTCCAATGGGGATGGATGATTTGTTATCTGCAATTAAAGCTCTGTGTCAGTTTTATAAAGTGGAGGTAGCTGCTCATGATATCAATCCTGTTCATTACATGTATAACCAAAAACTTGTGCTGGTTAAATTTAATAATGTTTATGTCCGAGATGCTATTATGAAGGAGTACTTCAAAAACCGTTCGTTGAGAGTATGTGATGTTTTTAAAAGTATTGGTCCGGATTTAACTACTAGAATATATCTCAATGACCACCTTTATCCAGCTGCTGCCAAGCTAAATGCCTTATGTAGAAAACTTCTACGTCAACGAATTGTTACAAAATTTAAAGTTATTAATGTGCTAAGTTGACGCTTCCAAATGTCAGATTAGTTGTTCGTGACGTTACGGAATATGCTTCTATACTTGATGTACCTGATCGAGTTTTTACTTAATTGTTTAAAATTATTATTATTATCTAACCTTCTACTTCATTTTTGTAACTCTTTGAATTACTTAACTTAATTTATCTTGATTTTGTTTTCTTCTTTAAGCTTGTAAACAGTGTTTGATTTCAATCTTCTGCTTTTAAACAGCTGTAATTAATGAATTTAGAATGTTTTTTTTATGAATTGTGCATTGTAGTTACTTTTTTTGACTTTAATGTCTTTTGACTTGAATCTTGGTCCTGTTATTAGTAACAATGCTTATATAAATTCTGCTTTGAACTCATGTACATATAAACTAAATGTTACACATCTCAATTGTCAGAGCATAAGACCTTCTGCAACTACCAATAACTTTGATGAATTAAAATCCATTTTACTTGGTTGTTTGCTCGATGTTGTTGGCATATCTGAGACGTGGCTAAAATCGAATATTTCTAATCGAGCAGTTGATATCCCAGGATATAAATTTTATAGAAATGATCGCGTTGGCACTAGAGGAGGTGGTGTTGGCATTTATATATCAAGTAAGCTTAAACATAATATTGTATTTCACACTTCAGTTATAGGGCGGTGCGAGTCATTGTTTATGGAACTACCAATATTTTCTGGTGAAGCGAAGATTCTTTTTGGTGTGGTTTACCTGCCTCCAGTGGGTAATATTTTATCCTTCGAAGAACTTCATTATGACCTTTTCTTAAACTATGCAAATATTATAGTTGTTGGCGATTTTAACTGTAACATGTTTAATACATCGAGGTCTTATCTAATTCGTTCTGTTTGTACTAGGTTAAATTTATCAGTACTACATAATTCTAAACCTACGCACTATGATATTACCTACGGTACTACTTCCTTAATTGACTTCATGTTAGTGAGTGATTCCTCTATGACACATTTTTCTAGTCAAGCGATATGTCCCTCTATTTCACATCATGCTCTTGTTTTTGCTTCTTTTGATGTTGTTGTAGAGTTTTTGGATGAATCTGTGGAGTATCGTGATTTCAATAGAATTGATTGGGATGATATTTTTATGTGTTTAATGGATTTTGACTCTTCTACCACATTTTCTGCAGCTGACATTAATGACAAATACTTTTTGGTTTCTTCACTTATTGAACAATTATTTACGTTTGTACCTATAGTTCGAAAAAAAATTCGTCTAAGTGGTGATACTTGGTTGAATAATAATAGAATTTTATTCGCTAAATCTCTGAGAGATTTTGCCTTAAATGCTTTCCAAATGAACCGTACTGGTGAGAACTGGAAATTTTTTTTGTAAATATCGCAATAGGGTGAAATCTATTATCCGTAAGGAGAGGAGAAACTATTTTTCTAAACTTTTTAATAATGTTGATTGTAATCATTTATGACGGATTTTGAGATGTTATGGTTGTGTTGGTAGTAAGAATGTAGTTTATAATGGAAATGTCGATGAGGTTAATTCGTTTTTTGTTGGTAATTCAAAAACTAAAATTAATTTAAAATTAATTCTTCCTTATATGTGTGAAATTGTTACTCATATAATGAGTTCTATTTTGATAACGTCTGTTTTTCCACAAGCTTGGAAAACTGCCCGTGTTATTCCTATACCGAAATCTGCCACTGTAAATGGGCCTGATGATTTGCGGCCTATTTCTATTCTCCCTGTACTATCTAAGGTTTTTGAGCACTTATTGAAAGATCAAATTATGGCACAATCTGGGAGTAAAATTATTGAAAATCAGTACGCTTTTCGACGGGGTTATAATACAACAAGTTTACTTTTGTCTCTAACCGATACCATCAGGAAGGACATGAATCGTAACATGTATAGTGTTCTGGTTTCTTTGGATTTGTCTAAGGCTTTTAGCTCCATATGTCACAGAAGGATGATAGAGAAACTTATATATAAGTTCAACTTTTCTATCTCGGCTTGCAAACTCATTTTGTCTTATTTGTATGGCAGATTTCAGTTTGTAAATTTGAGTGGAAGAAATTCGAATGTCTTAATGATCTAATGGATTATTTATATAATGGAATTTGTTCTGCGTTCCTATTTGCTGATTACATTCTGCTGTGCTTTAATGGTGATCGAGATTTTCCTGATGCACTGGAGAATAAAATAAATGATTGCTGATTACATTTTGCTGTACTTTAATGGTGATCGAGATTTTCCTGATGCACTGGAGAATAAAATAAATGATTGCCTCGACTGCACTGTGTGATTAATCCGTTTAAGACTAAAGCTATTTCGTTTGGCTGCCCAAGTAGTAATGCAGGATATAACATATATTTGGGGCGCAGGAGAATTGAGTTTGTTGATAGTTTTAAATGCTTAGGTATTGTGATCGACAATAGGCTGAATTTTGAAACTCATGTTGACTCTGTGCGCTTCAAAGTATATGAAGTATTACGTAGCCTCTTCTCAACTAATATTTATCAAATAAAGACTGACTTGGGCGCTTCTAATGCCTCAAATTATTTATGGACTAGAAGTGGTATCGGGAACAACATCACTGAATGTTTCGAAATTGAAATTGACAATAAATGCAGTTGCAAGATTCATTTTCAGTGTACGTAGGCGTGAACACATTTCCCTGTATGTGAAAAGAGTGTTAGGTTGCTCTCTTAATAATTTTTTGAATTATCGTAATTTAATGACTTTATAAGGTTGTCAAAAGTGGAGTGCCTGTTTCACTATATGGATTGTTTCAGTTTTCACGCTCGACAAGAAATATACAACTCATTGTACCTACAATAAATATTTCAGCATTTGAGAGATCTTTCCTTATTAGGATTGCTAACAATGTTTTTCGTTCAAGAATTTTGGCACACTTTTCTTCAATGGAAATTTAATAACTGCATGACTTCGTATACCATTGTTACTAATTAGGATCGATATAACTTTAATTTTAGTTTGTTTAATATTATTTTTTCTTTTTGTAATTACGGCTGGGGAGCCAACGTTGGTATTAATATTAATTTATATATATACCTATACATCTATTTAAATAGATTTAATATTGTTATAGATACTCAGGAATTTATTGCTGTGTAATACGCATTTTTGGCCTTAAAGGCTTAGTATTACCGTTTTTTTTTTTTTTTTTTTTTGCAAAAATAAAAAAAAAATACTGTGGGTACCCTCTCATGTCGGTATAGGAGGAAATGAGTTTGCTGACAATGCTGCCAAGGAAGTAATTAAAAAGCCGATGATTTACGAGATTTTCTGCTTTCATCGTGTTATCTCAAATATAGAAAAAGGCACATGGAGGACTGAACAAAAGATTATATGGGAACAATCCAAAAGCTTTCTGCGATCACACAGTTTCAACCTTGATAGACCAAAATACCACTCAAATTACACCAGAAATCAATGCATTCTTTTGGCACGCCTCAGAATGGGGAAAACATTGTTCAACTCTAAACATTATTTCGATAACTCAAATCCACTGCAATGCGACGAATGTGGCTGTGACATGGATGTTCGACATATTTTAGTGGAATGTCCAAAATCTAGACTAGACGTTAATACCTGTCAATTGATTTCATCATACCTATATGGTAGGAGTCAATATGTTGTTGTCAATGATTCGTTGTCTTCTGTTTTACCTGTCCAAAGCGGTGTTCCTCAAGGCTCGGTACTGGGCCCAATACTTTTTATTTTGTACTTGAATGACCTGTTTAGTATCCTCGATGATACATGTATTCCCTATTCATTTGCAGATGATGTACATTTGTTCTTTAAGGGAGAATATCAGTTTGATGATGTCTTGCAAAGTAATATTAATTATGCGTTAAATTTGATCTGCTCATATATGAGGGAAAATAAAGTCTCAATTAACATTCCAAAAACAAAAGCTATGCTTTTTTCCTAATTGTGATTTAAACCTGAATTTATCTTATCGTGGCACACGTATTGAAGTGGTCCACAGTGTACATTGTTTGGGAGTAGTTTTAGACAATAAACTAAGTTTTAACTATCATGTGGATAATGTAGTCCGACGTTTAAATTATTCACTGCGAAGTTTTTATAATACAGACTTAGTGTTGCCCAGATCGATTAAGGAGAAATTTGTTCATGCTTATATCACGCCTAGTATTCTATATTGTTTAGAGTTATATAGTGGCACTAATAAACAAAATATGAGGAAAGTTCAGATGGCGTTTAATAGAGTTATGAGATATTTATATTCACTGAGGCGTCGTGTTCATATAACACCGTATGTTAAGCGTTTCTTGGGTTGTAGTTTTAAAAATTATGTAGATTTTAGGTCTTTGCTGTTATTTTATAAAGTTGTTCGATTGTGTAGTCCTCAATTTCTTTTTAATTCATTTAATTTTTCACATTCCACTCGTAATAAGCAGCTTCTTATTCTTAAAATAACCACACTCATGGGTCGTGCTTTTGTAGTAAGAGTAGGTCGAATTTACAATTTACTACCAAGCCATTTAAAAAGTTTTAAATTATGTCCTGATTCTTACAAAAGGCACATTCTACAACACTTTCAGACTTTACTGTAAAATTTTGTTTTCAATTAAACTGTGAGCAGCCTTTATTACATACCGATTATCTTATATTTCAAGATTATATTCCGATTAACTTCTAACTTTTGAATTAGTCTTTTTTCCATACTTTTTTTTTTTTGTTTTCAATGATCATAATGTCATACTATATTATTATATGTCATATTATATTTTTATACATTTTATATTTAATTTTTATTATGATGAATTGTTGCATATTGTAATTTACTTATAATTGGCCGGAAGGCTTTAAATTACAAGCCAGAAATAAATAAATAAATGAATGAGCCTCTTTCAATCATTCTTGACTGTTCAAGACCTAGTCAGCTAAAACACATTTTGAGGGCCCTGAACGTACATGAAATTAATGATGTTTAACCGATACTCCCCTCTTAAACCACACAATATAAATATGCATACACATATAACTAATTTAATTTTTCTTGCCTTTTGAAAACCTGAATTAAATTGTATTACTTGATTGTACATATTCTATGAGTGTAAATATGTTAGATTGTTATATTCTATAAATGTATTTATAAAATATATATTAAATAAATAAATAAATATAAAAATAAATAACAAAAAACAAAAATTAAATTCAGTATTTTTCAAAAAGTAAGAAATTAATCAAAAAACATTGGACAAAATAATAAGTATATTTAGTTAAAATAAGCAAAATTGTTAGATAAGAAAATTGCAAAATAAGCAAAATTGCTAAATTGGCTGAGTTTCGTTAAAAGCCGGTATATCCACCTTTATTTCCAATTATTTTGTTTTCTTTTTGGCATGCTGGCAATAAGCTTTCTGCAGGTTTCTACTGATATTTCATACCAAGTTTTTTGAACAAAATTTCATAACTGATCCTTATTTTTAAGAACCTCTTCTATCTATTTGTTTCAACTCTGCCCAAAGATTTTCGATCGGATTTAAGTCCGGAGACCAATCCTTTACCAACTTAGAAGTATGCTTAGGATCGTTATCCTGTTGGAATGTCCATAGGCATACTTTCGGCAGCATAGTTCAACATCGTATTTTTCAAGATATCTTTGTAGTGAAATCTGGTCAAAGTGTCGTTAATTCGATGTATCGGACCGACACAATACCACTAGAAACAACCCCAGACCATAATATTGCCACCCCCGTGCTTGACCGTCTTCTTTGTAAAGCGAACATGGAATTCCTTACAGCTAAGTCGTCGAATATTCCGGGCACAGTTGTTTCCAAATACGTTCATTTGTGTTTTATCGCTCCACAAAATGTTTCGTCATTTTTTTTTCGCCATCTCCTCCGACCCAATTGGAATGACTTCTTGTAAACGCCAATCTAGCCTTCTACATTTTTTTGTCTCAGCAATGGAACTCTTCTGGCTATCCGTCCTGGTAAATGTGCTTCTTATGGTCTACGACGAACCATTTGCGATGAAATTACATTTCCAATTTTTGCTGAAATCTCTCTTGAAGACACAAACGGGTTCTTCTTCGCAATTGTTACAATACGGAAAGTTTTTTTTTTTTTTTGGGTCTTCCGCGAGTTTCGACGGACTTTTTAGGCTTTAAAGCATTTTGTACAAGAAATAGCGACCGATTCATAGTTTCTGCTATAGAACGAAGACTTTGGCCATTTTCTCTTAGTCTTGAAACAATTTTTTTCTCCTCCGGAGAACAATGACTTTTTCAACCCTTGGCTGATTTTTTACTATATATTTTGTTATAAATAAAAATAAACAACAGTAAAATAACTAGCCTTTCCAAAAAGACACAAAACAAAACTAACTCACAATTAAAACATCGGGGAGTCCCAGTATTGTTTTTACTTTTAAAGACATTACCATATTAAAGTTATTTAAATAAAAAAGAATTGACATGTTTACTTTCCGTTAAAGTAATTAAAATTAAACATAAAGCAAAAATAAACAGGTGTACTGCCGCAAATCTTTACGAAACTTTTTAAAACTTTACACAGCTGAGGATTATAAATGGATTATATCGGTTTATCCCTTCTGATATCTCGCATGCAATTTGACAAATTTTCTGAAGTTTAGTTTTTATGCAACAATTCCTCATTTGTAAAACCCGATCGGTTAAATATGCCCCTCTGGTACCTCCCGCAAGATCAGCCGACATTGTGGAGCGTGTTCGTGTTTAAGTTCAGCGAAATCCGCAACAGTCAACACGTAAGAGAAGTCAGTCTTTGGATGTCAAAAGAACAACTTTACGACGAATTTTGAAACGTGATTTGCATTTGAAGGCTTATAAGATTCGGATAGTCCAAGAATTAAAACCCGATTATGCCAATAACCGACTTAACTTTGTCAATTTGATGCTAGAGCGATTCAACAATTTCAACAACGTGATTTTTAGTGATGAGGCCAATTTTCACCTTAATGGCCATGTGAACAAGCAAAATTGTCGGTTCTGGTCCGAGACTAATCCCCGGCGCTTGCATGAACGTCCACTTCACAGCCCTATGCTTGTCCTGTGGGCTGGGATAACGTCAACCGGTATTATTGAACCATACTTTTTTGAGGACGAAAGAGGGCATGCGATGACGGTGAGAGCGAACAATTATTGCAACATGCTAGCAGACTTTTTGGTGCCAGCTTTGCAAGAACTTCAAGGCAATACCTCGAGGATGTGGTTTCAACAGGATGGGGCCACATGTCATACGGCTAGGGTATCCATAGAGCTGCTGAAAAATGTTTTTCTTGGAAAACTCATTTCGAAAAGGGGGGATATTGAATGGCCCCCACGTAGCCCCGATCTCTCTCCATGCGATTATTTTCTATGGGGCTACCTCAAATCGGTAGTCTACGAGAATAATCCGACCAATTTAGAGCAGTTGAAGAGGAACATTATTCAGGAAAGTAACAAAATACCGAGAACAACTTTTCAACGAGTTTTCCAAAATTTGCGACTTCGGTTCCAAGAGTGTCAAGCAGCCGAGGGAAGTCATTTGGACAACATTATTTTTAAGTCTTAAAAATTCCCATGCTTCTACTTTTTAAAAATACAAATATATTTTTTTTATGTTTCGTAGTTTTTTTTTAATTGAATATTTAAACCGCCAAAACCCGTAAGGCCCACCCTGTATTAAGGGTTTGGTTATCCACTTAAATTTGATACATATTAGGGGTTTGGTTAGATAGTGTCTGAAAATTAAAATAGATCACATTGTCGCGCTCCTCCTAGCACCTCCCATACACATTGATAAAAAAAATTGACCAAGTAACCATTCTCATTCCGGTATCTCCTATACAAATAAGCGATTTAACAGATACATTCTTAGCTTCATATCTTTACATTAAAGTTACATTAAATTCAACTAATTCAGTATTCTTTATGCGTTTGATAAACTTAGTTTTGAGAATGAATATGGACTGCAGTACAATGTCCGTTCGGCACCTGCCTTACAAAATACGCGATTTTTTAACTTTCCCCTTGTAAACGCTAAAGCGTTGACCGCAGCAATTTAGATTTTGTTTGTAATTTCATTTAATGTAATGCTTGGTAAAATGTGAAACAAAATCGACTGGGTTTATCCTGTCTGTATCTTCCGCTTCTGCCATCTCCCGTATAAAACACATAGCCTAACCCATCCACTTCTAGATTCATATTTTTCAGTCAGTTGTACTAAATGCAATATTGTGCATTAGTTTGGACCATTTTTTTTATAAGAAACTAGCAGTTAGCCCTCTGGTATTAAACCCACTTTTGCAAAATTAAAAATTTCATAGTTAAGTCGTTTTCCATTGTAAGCACAGATGTAATTTCTGCTGACAAAAAGATAACCTGGAATAGGCAAAGATTTAGATGTAAAATAAGATTTCAGCCATATATCGGCAACACCGTGATCAGAAATTTCTTTTAGCTTATCTAACTTAGTATTACAATTGTGTGGTCATGTGCCTTGACAATTCAACGAACTATAACATAATAAAATTTATTGTAGAAATATTAATAATTTAAGAGAGTAGTTTTTTCTCAACTAGTGTTATATTGTAATTTGATTCTGACTTGGCCTTTCGGCTTATAAATTACAATTTGTACAATAAAAATGAAATGATATATGATAACGAGGATCATTTTATGAGAAAAGTTTACACACCATAAAAATTCAAGCAACTCGCCAAAATTTCGATAAAAAAATACGTTATTGGATTAGGGTACGTTTAAATCAGTTCATCTGACAGAAATTTCTGTACTGATTTGCGATGTAGGTACATTCCAAAGAGTATATACTTTCTGTTTATGTTTGTGGCTTATACATATTGCTGGTTTATGTTCGAGGTTATTGCGACTACAGTTTTCGGTGTAGAGAATTCTTTCGGGAGTTGAAGTGTAACTTCTGGCCGATGTGTGCTTTTTT
This sequence comes from Philornis downsi, assembly GCA_019455685.1. Taxonomy (NCBI): domain Eukaryota; kingdom Metazoa; phylum Arthropoda; class Insecta; order Diptera; family Muscidae; genus Philornis; species Philornis downsi. The sequence goes on from JAHXMU010000172.1 coordinate 611,095, forward strand.
TGTCCAGTGTATACAAAAACTGGTTGTTTGGAAAGTTATAATCAACTATTTTTTATACTACCTTTGTGTTGTTAACTGATAGCCTATCGCTGATACGCTAAATATGAGAATCATAAAAGTTTGTTAAGCAATTATTGAATGGACTTCCTGTCATAGTTTGGGGTTTTAAGGTACACCGAAGTACACATTTCAAACTGTTCGACCCTGTGTTGAAATGGAACATATGTGTGTGAGTGTACTTACACGAACGTTCACGCTGATAAGATAAGTCTCTTACGAAAATGGAGAAAGAATCTACGAATTCCATGAATACTCTTTAACAATGGTGCGTATTTATAGTTTCGTCGCAATACTTGTAATTCTGTAAAAGACGGACAGAAATAATTTTTACTAAATACGAATCCAATTGTAACCATAGAAACATTTTTGGATTCATCTACAGACAGCAATTGGCGCATTTATCATCATATGATAAAAGCACGTTCACTGGAACAATTTGTCAATATGCTTCCAACTATTTTACAGAACCGCAATCAACAGGTTCAGGATCCACGTGAAGAAATTTTGCTGGAAACCAATTTTGAAGAGGACGGTGTTTTGACACGAGCATATAATAATAATCCCTACAGCACTAATAACAACCGGCGTAGGACATATCGATCTGACCTTTCCTTGGATCGTTACACGGAACATGGTGTCCGTGACGGTATGGCGTTAATGTGTTTAAGAAAAAACGCGATGTTGCACTGTTTTAGTAACTTTTGATGGACCTATACAACCTGCTTAACGTGTAGCGTTTTGTTGATACATTTCGAGTTGAGATAACTTATTGATATGAATGATATGTTTCTAGGAGATTGCTGCCAGTCATGCATGGTCCGAATACCCTACGCCACCCTGATTGCAACACTTATGTGCCTTTTGGGCGTGGGCATTTTCTGTGGAACTATGTATCGTGGAGCCTCCCTAACTATAATAATGGTGGACCAGATATTCCACTTGCGCTTGATATGGTAAGTTGAATACCTATATTCTACAACAGGCCGACTATATATGTGGAATTTCTCTCGCTTAAAGGATTGAAGCGATTCAAATGGTTTTTGTGACAATTGCGGCTGCAATGGCTGCATTGGGGTTCATGATTTTGTTTGTCGGATTTTTGGCAACTGGGGCAACTCGCTACAAGGTCTATAGAGCATGGCGTTCGCGTGTTGGTGGTCGCATATCTTGTGCAGTGGTATATACATACATTAACATTATAATGGCAGTTTATATTTCATTTAACTTTTTGAAATAGTTAATGGGCCTGACGTATCTACTCAATTTTATATGGATGTTGATTCTGTGCTTTTTAGTTATATGTACATTTATCTACACCATGTTTTGGAATATGTGTTCCAGTGTGGAACGCTCACTCAGCTGTATAGATTTGACACAATTTCGTAAGTAACCGAATATATTTACGACATATATTCTAGCATATTTAAATTTTCCACACTTTCAGATTTTATGTTCCCAAGTAATACGAAGCAGGAGGATATGAAGATATGTGAGAAGTATGAAATAAAAGCGTTTTGCAAAGACGGTGTTGAAAATGCAGAGGCCATGTTCATTTTAGCAACATTGTCCACTTTGTTAGTAATTTTAAGCCTGGTCCACTACCTAATGTGTTTGTCAGCTAACTACGCACATATTCGCGACCACGAAAAATTTCAGGAACTACAGGAAATACAAAATCTCAACGAACTCGAGCATAATGCCACATCGAAAGACCGTTTTTAGTACATATTTCAGAAGATAGATACATTTGGAGCTGAAAGAAATATAAATTGTAACATCGTTTTTCAATCACATTTGAGTTCGGATTGACTTTTTGTTCACCTCATTTATACATAACCAATATTCTTACCTGCTTGTATTGACATTATGTTCTACAAAAACAAAATTTCGAATATTAAAAAAATGATTTTAGACTAAATTAATCTGTGACGATTCGACTAAAGGGTTACTGTGTGTGCTGTTGTTGCCCCTAAGACGAAGAGACGTTTCTTTATTTTGTTGCTATGAATTTTTCATTCGTTTGCTGTTTTCGTTTATTGACTCATTTAATTTTTTTTTGTTATGTTCCATTGTATGTATAAGGGACTATCTAAAAAGGTGTATATTTCGATATTGGAATACGGTCACTTTTAATTTCTTGCTCTGCAGTATATTACATATATGTATGTATTGTTTGCATTCAAAATGCATTTTCTGAACTACTTGTACGAAATGAAAGTTCATTTTGTCAAATTGTGTGGTTCATCTACTTCGATTTGAGTTATAACAGAAATGGTTTACGCAGCTAAAAATTATTTTTTTACCAACAACTTCAATACCTCTGAGAAGTTCATATATTGTCACAAGAGATTTGCAAATCCCACTGTTTACTCTTATGGAATGTCTTGATCATCACATGTACAAATTCTATTTATATTTCACAGTTTGCTAAATAGCGAATTTCACTGTTCTGCATCTAATCAAATAACTACGAAGGAATAATCAAATAACTACGAAGGAGTAAATGAGTCCATAAATCCGTAGTTATAAGACCAGCAAAACGAATTTTCATATATCTACAAAAATAGTACTACATGTTGTGTTCTGCAGATTGCAATTTTCCACACATCTACAAGAATAACATTACATATCTTGATGGGCAATCATTTTAGGTTACAATTTTTAGCTGATTTTAATGTTTCTATGAATAGTGAGTGTGGTAAATTGAATCACTGTATGATAGATGAGCTATTGGAGTAAATAGCTTTGAATGTGAATAATTGTGCTCTGAATACTACAGTCCAAAACATTTTAACTAACAAATGTGCTTAATAATATCGGATACGATACGGTTCCAATTTATTTACCTTTAAAAATTCAGTTTAGGAATTAGAAGGACCACATAAGGAAGATTTCGTTGTATCAAATATCTAAAACAACATACATATCACAAATCTGTCGATTTCGCAGAAAAAGAACTCTTAAAATTTGTCTGCGAATAGGAGGACTAGTTAGGAGGGTACAAATAATGAATAGTTGGAGGAATTTAAGTTTAATAACTCTGAATTAATCTGAAATGATATTTATTTTATATCAAGTATTTCCCATTTATCTCTATGCTTTGCTGTCGTTCTTCTTTATACAAAGGCCTGTCGTAGAATTCCGAAAAAATTAGTTTTAGTTTCCTGAGTGGAATTGAAATGAAATGAAACAACTATTTAAACAAAGTGCAGCAGCATGTTTTTGTTCGTGCAAATCACTCTTTCTTTGGGATTTTGTTAAGCGTCACGCATTGAGAGGTATACAAAGATGTATGAGATGCACTGTTAATGCTAAAGAAATAAATCTCAGCAAAAACATTTACGTGTTTGATAAAAAAATACGAAAAAAAGGTAAAAGGAAATACATCGGTACGGTAACTATGCAATTGAAACTATTCCAAAGATGTTATTAACCGTTATTTTCTTTACATTTTAATAAATTGACCAATTAGTGAAGTCATAAGATCGAAAATGTAAAATAGCGTCGCGTAAAGTTTGAATATATATTACTCATCAGATATACAAACTTTGTTTTCTTGCTCTTTTTTTTGCTGTGAGCACTACTTTTTTCAGGCCGGAGATTTCAGATATTTCCAAATACATGCACAGTTGAAACGTATATGTGCATTGGAGTCAAGCTTAGAGACCACATATTTTTTTACAACCTTTGTTCCCTTGCCCTCTTTTTTCTTTTTTGCTGTGGGTACTACTTTTTCAGGCCGTAGATTTTAGATATTTCCAAATACATGCATAGTTGAAACATATGTATATGTGTATTGGAGTCAAGCTCAGAGACCACATATCTTTTTATAATTCTGCGAATATAAAGAAAAGTCCCTTTTATGGCCAACTTGGCACCGAGCGGTTATTAATAAAGTATTAACAGCAGAAATGTTCTGCAAGTCCTCAACAAATTATTATGAATTATGCCCATTGGAACTTTGCTTTTAACTTTTTTTTTGTTTGGTTATTTATTGACATCTCGTATTTGTTCATATTCATTTATCACAACCAATCAAATCACTATGGGGGTATGTTTGGTTCATATATTTGGTGCATCGTGGAAACAGGAATTCCGAAGTTATTAAATACGGTATTTTGAGGTTTCTATATAGAAGAAACTGGAATCTCAGTTTTATTTTATTAAATCCGGTAAGCGGTATTTTGAGCTCTCTGGATAGAGGAGGTTGGAAACCCAAATCAATAATAAGACTTCGCAATACATTTTTCTGATTGGGAAAGCAAAAATACAAAACTTCATAAAAGGGTACAACATTATATATTCATACTTTCTTAACAAAAAAAGATGAAACCAACAGTTTTTATTCGTCGGGTGATAGACGTATTCCTTTGTTTTTGAAACGCAATACGTTCCAAACACCTGATTTTTTTAAATTAGAACATTTATTTCATCATATTCACTGCATATAAGTCACTGTGATAAAATATACGCCACCAATAATTTTTATACCAAATTTGTTATCTATCAAGTGACAACGAGTTTAAAATAATGTCAATTGGAGTTTTATAAATAGTTTCATGCAAAACTGAACGAAAAATTGTTGTATATTGAGAGAAGGGATTCGCAATTCAATAATAACACATAAAAAGTTCAAGGTGCTACAGATGATCTGTATAACTCTACGTTTTCAATACTTTACTTGGAAAGACGTAGATTTTCGGATGAAGTCAACAGTTTCTAATCCTAATATAGTGCACATATTTCGTTATGCTTGGAACGCTATTTCTTCAAAATGTCTTCAAAATTACAAGGTTTTCGACTGTTCTCTGCAATGCTCAATGATAAAATGAATTCATTTAAGGTTTATCAGGCGACAAAATGTTAAAGCTATAAACATTAAAGTAGTACTTAAATTTTTGTGTATCATATATATTATTATTTATCCAGTCCTTTCAATTCAAATGGCAATTTAGTTTTGTACAAACTATTTTATTATATTAAAATAATACTTCAGGTTAGTTAAAAGTTTTGGAAGCAAGTGATGAAAATTTATGACAATATAAATTTTCAAACAATTTAAATTTCAACGATTGCTATATATTCCAATACCCATTCTCAATCGTTTAAACCCAGTTTCTTGCAAAATATCTTGAATCGGGTAACGTCTAAAGATTTTGTAAATATATCAGCAAGTTGTTTATCAGTACTGATTTGTTCAAGTTTAATATTTCCTTTTTCAATATGGTCACGTATGAAGTGATGCTTAATATCAATATGTTTTGAACGTTTAGTTTCCAAATTATTAGCCATTGCAATACGTCCTCTGTTATCCTCGTATATGGTAACAAATTCATTTTCAATTTGATGAAGATCTTGCAACAGTCCTCGTAGCCAAATTGCTTCAGTTGTAGCAGCACTTAAAGCAACGTACTCGGCTTCGCTTGACGAAGTCGCAACAGTCGTTTGTTTCTTACTTGACCAAGAAATCGTGCAGCCATAAACTTGAAACAAATAACCACTGACAGATTTCCTATCCGTTGCATCACTTCCCCAATCTGCGTCGACAAATCCAACTAGGGTTTGTTTTTGTTGTTTTTTAAATACAAGTTGATATGCCTTTGCCCCTTTTAAGTATCTTACAATTCTCTTTAATGCCGGCCAATGTTCATCAGATGGGTTTTGCTGAAAACGTCCTAAATATCCAACGGGAAAACAAATATATGGTCTCACACACAACATAATATACATAATGCTCCCCAATAATTCGCGATAAGGTTTTTCTAGATTTTCATCTACAGTTTTAGGATGTAACTGCAAACCTTTTTCCATTGGGCTTTTGACAATGTTACAGTTCATCATACCAAATTTCATAAGTAGCTTGTCGATACTTGCTTCCTGTGAAAGAATCAGCTTGCCCGGGACTTTTTCAATTTTTACACCAAGAAAGTATTTCAATTCCCCACAGTCTGACATTTCGAACTTTTTCGCCAAATAACTCTTTAATGCTTTAATCACTGCTAAATTGCTCCCAGCAATGAGCAAATCATCAACATATACGACCAAGATAAGTATTTCGTTGTATTTAGGACCAATCTTCGTATATAAACAGTAATCATGTCTTGATCTTATAAATCCCAAATCCAGGATTTCGCGATTGAATTTCTCGTTCCAGCACTTGGGAGCCTGCTTGAGACCGTATAAGGATTTTTTAAGCCTGCAAACTTTTCCAGAATCTGCTTTAACCCCTTCTGGCACTGTCATATATATATGTTCTTGTAACTGTCCGTACAGAAATACTGTTTTTATATCGAGTTGATGCAGATGCAAATCTTTTTGAACAGCAATAGCTAATACTACCCGTATAGTTGTCATTTTCGCCACAGGCGCATATGTCTCAAAGAAATCTATACCTGGTTTTTGTTGGTATCTCTTTGCTACTAATCGCGCTTTATATCGATTGGGCACACCATTGGCGTCTTCTTTTATGCGAAAGATCCATTTGGATTTCAAAAGCTTTGCATTTTTAGGATCCTCAGTGAATTCCCAAACCCGATTCTTCTGCATATATCTCAGTTCTTCAGATACGGCTTCCATCCATTTCTGTTCATCTATTCTTCCAGCAATTTTTGAAAAATCTTCTGGAACTTCGGTAGGAAGATCTGAAGCAGATGTGGCCTCATATCCAGTTAAAAAGTCAAGGAATTTGCTAGGGGCAAGCCGTTCCCTTTCACTTCGTCTTACAGTAGTATCACTAGAATTATTATTATCTATTTGCGAAGGCAGTGCAGCAACTAAATCTTCTACTGCATCCTCGAAATCCTCCTGTTCTCTATTTACTTGACCATTATTATCGTCAGCATCAATTCCTTCATTTGTCACGACAATTAACTCATTATCCCCTTCTTTTTCGTGACAACTCGTAATTATAAGTGGAGTTGGCTCTTCTGGCTTACACTTGTATAGAAAACAATTCTCGTCGAACTTCACATCACGCGCCGTGAAAACCTTCTGCGTTTTAATATCCCAAAGCCTGTACCCATTATGTGCATAGCCAACCATAACGGACTTACGACTCTTAGAGTCTAATTTTTTTCGTTTTTGACTAGGTATCCATGCGTACGATTTACACCCAAACACTCTAAGTTTGTCTATATTTGGCTTTGATCCGTAGAAAAGTTCTGCCGGAGTTACCGGACCTTTCAAAGCTTTTGTAGGGCTTCTATTTATAAGATACACGGCTGTAAGAGCTGCTTCGCACCACAGAAATTTCGGTACTCCTGATTGTAAAATCATTGTTCGAACCTTTTCAACAACAGTTCGATTATACCGCTCCGCAACACCATTTTGTTGTGGCGTGTATGCTACTGTTGGTTCTACTTGAATCCCTTTAGTTTTATACCATGCTTTTTGTTCTGTCGAGAAGTATTCTCGACCCTGTTCGACTGTGAATATAGAAATTGCAGTACCAAACATTGCTGTTACCTGAGCCTCATATTCCTTAAATGCATTGAAGACGTCGGATTTCCTCTTTATGAGATATATCATACCGAAATGAGTAAAATCGTCAATGAATGATACAAAGTATCGAGATCCATCCCATCCTGCTGGATCAATGGGACCACAGACATCAGAATGAATTCTTTCCAGTGGACGGGTCGCTCTTCTACGACTTCCATTAAATGGATCTCGGCATTGTTTCGTTAATGCCGTCTGTCCAATGTGACTAAGGCGTTTATGCCACAATTCAGCATCCTGAGAACTACACATGTTTGCAGAATATTTATTCGTTTTTACTTCTATTTCGTACAAACCACCACGTAAATTCGCCGTTGCAACCAATTCTCCATTCATCTTAATTGTCGCTTTACTTTTATAGAACTGCACATCAAGACCTGCACTGGTCAACTTCCTGACTGATAGCAAATTGTCCCTTAGTTCTGGAACATACAGGACATCTTTTATAGTTAGATCAACACGCTTCCTGCAGACTCTCCCGCATTGCCTTTACTTTTGTATTTTCTCGTATGTAACCCAAGCAATCATTATGTTCAAATGATACCAATCGTTCCATAGCCTTTTTGTCCTTTGCCAAAAACTCGGACCTGTCTGCGCCTTCTGCTGGTGGGTTGTTGAAAAGAACATTGGTCAAATTCAGTGAATTCAAATGTACCCGAACCCGCAATTGCCAGTCGTCAAATCCACAGCCGTTAAACTGTGGTATTCCATTGAAAGAAACCTTCTCGTTGTCGCCCATAACCTATTATTATTTATCCAGTCCTTTCAATTCAAATGGCAATTTAGTTTTGTACAAACTATTTTATTATATTAAAATAATACTTCAGGTTAGTTAAAAGTTTTGGAAACAAGTAATGAAAATTTATGACAATATAAATTTTCAAACAATTTAAATTTCAACGATTGCTATATATTCCAATAATATAAAATGGTAACAAAATTAAAAAACAACATTCGCCTATAGAGTTGAAAATAATGTTTGGTCAAAAAAGTGTTCAAAACGGCGACGCTGTGGAAATAGACGTAGTGTCAATAAAATTTAATACATTACTTGACATCATATTGTTTAGTGAATTTAATATCTCTGCACGATAAACATATTTTTTTTCTTCTGAAAAAAATTTTGTTGGCGACAGGATCTACAAATCGTGCAAATATTTTACCAATTATTTAGACTAGTTTTCTTTAGTATTGCACCCTATATCTACATTTTTAAGGAAGTGTCGCAATTTACTCCAGCCACTTAGACATAATCCCCCCATAAGCTCGGTTATATCAGCTAACTTTTTTTTTGCCATTGTGCTTACACTAGTTGGCGTTTTACTTTACGCCCACCAGTTACGTGCAATCCTATAAACTTTGTTGTATTCACTGATTTTTTGCTGCTATCGCGATTTGTGCGCAACTAGGCTTTTCCGTGAGTGCTGTACTTCATGCTATCCGCTTACACACATGTCCCATAAACACCAGTTGTGGCTTTAAAATCCTAATTTTCAGTCTGTATTTACCACGTAGTTTGCTTGTAGAGACCAATTGCAAAAACTAGTTAAGAATGCAAAAAGAACAAATAAAAAGACAGCAAAAATTAAAAGAATGATCTTCGGACATAATTAAGTTAAAAAATCACTACCAGTTGCTCATAGCATGGTTTGAAACTACAAAGTTGTTTGCGAAACTGCATTGCCCCCAACTAAAAGACGGAGTAAGGCCAAGTACTTAAAAATGAGCTGCCTACATGCTTCCCCTATTTCTTTCTAACCTTCGCAAAATATTACCGTTTCAATAAAACCTACTCGTGTATTCAATGTTACTAAAGTACTAAAATTGGTCAGAAATTTGGATAAGAAAAACAGTAAAACCCCTTTTGTTCAAGCTGCTCTTTTGGAAGCAATTGAAATGCAGATGTTGCTCACGTATATTTGTATTTTAAATTGTTCTGAATAAAAATAGTACATCTCATATAAATGTTTATTTTTTATTATTATTTTTTTTTTTGTTGATTCCGCACGCTTCTCTTCGGATTAATATAGCATATAAATAAAATGATGATATATGCTTTAAGCACACATTAAATGGAGCTGACTCGCTGATTCTATAACTAGGCATGGTAAATTAAAAAAAGTACTTGTGTATTTCATTTTCATCTAAAGAACTTCATTGAATTTGTGGAAGATATTGTCTTAAGAGTCACAGTTTCAAACTCTCGCTGCGGTTGGCATTTACTTTCTGGTATGTACTCTACAATCGGCATGCATTCTTTGAACAACCTCTCGATGGTAGGTAAATGAGAAATTTTATCTCTGACTTCTGAAGGCAGATCGTCATGAGGACTAAAGTGCGTGGAAACCCCATTTGTGAGAGAGTAAGTAATACCACCGCCTTGGGCAGATGGTATTACAGATATCTGGGAACTGTCGTGAAATTGTATTTGAATAACGCCATGCGACAGCTAAAAATTATATGTTTGTATTAACATTCCGGTCATTTGATTAAAAGTCTCATTATTACCTCTGTTGCCACTCCTACTCCAGGCACATTTATCCGTTTAATGGGGACATTCGGCTGATAAGCTATTAGCTGCTGTTGTCGATGTTGACGTTGATGTGTTGTCTGGTCGTACACGATAGAAGATGCATTGCTTAGCGAAAAGTTTACCGGGGAGCTGTGTTGTTTGGGCGTTGATGAATGTATTATGTTATTACTGATATCTCGCTTATGAGTGGGTAAGTGCTGTGATTTGATGTCACTGTTGGGTCGCCGTCCAATGATAACTGGAAAACATTTGTGAGAAGTCGATAAATCTGTTAGTTCTAACGCTCTATTGATAGATATGCAGTGTTCAAAGCAAGTCTGCTGATGATCGATCATAGGCTTAACTATTGTAGCTTCTGCATCAGGGCTCAGTTGACGTCCATGAGCATTGTAAACATGCATACTATTTAGAGATTTTGTAATTTTGGAGCCGTCGTAAAAACAGCATTCAAAATCATCCAAACTCTCCATTAGGACGCACTTTGCTTTGGTGCTGAAATATGTAATCTTTGGTGTTTTGCTTTTTACAAGACTAACGAACCGTGCGGCATAAACATATTTCTTCCAATGTTTGGATGGTAAGTTTTCGTATGAGAAAATGCAATCGGAAGAAATTGGCGGCAACTCCGGAGTATGGTCAAAAACAGGCAATCCTCGTCCGGATTCGGGTTGATATACCAAAATGCGCATACCATCACCCGATATCCAGCAAATGTCTGTCACACGATCAGAGTTAAATTTCGATCTATATTTTACGAACTCAATTACGACTTCGCCCTGTTTAAGTATGCTCATTATTGCATTTTTGGTCTTGTATCGCGTTGGTTGGAGCCGAGCAGTGTTCAGTGGCGGGACTGATATGTGGTTTGAAGTACGAACGTTTTGACACTTTTTAGCTTTCGATACGTCTTCTTCATAATGATAACTTGGAATCCCAGGAATCATAAGGCGATCGTAAGCTGACATTGCACTTGGGTGTTGAGCGTGGTTTTCTTTATTATTTTGGGCAGGTTTTAAATCCATCGTAATCCAATCACATTGTTTGCTTTCACCGTACGCTGTGGCTCGATATTTTTGTAGTGGCTTTTGCTGTTCCATTACTACGCCTACAGACTTCTGATCATTTGTTTCTAAACATTCGCTAGCGATATTCTCTGATACGTGAGATTGGCCCAAGTGCCGACATGAACTGGAAACTGTACCTGGTCAAGTTAAAATATATATAAAAAAAATGTTGAGCATATTTGTGAGGAGATACTTACTGGAGGTGAAAGTTATGATACCACTATCGCAACTCGAAACAGTGTAACTATTCTGAAGCCCGTTCATATCCTTGTGTATATATCCTGTTCCATCATTTCCTGTGGACACAGCGTTAAAATGTTTCATAAAGGGGTGCTGCAGCACCTGCTCCAGGGAAATGCGCTCATCTGGGTTTTTTTTCAGCAGCCTATCAATTAAATCTCTTGCATCGTATGAGACGTGTGATGGTATGTGATAATCGGACATCACAACTCTATTTAAAGTGGCCTGCACTGCATCAGTATCAAATGGTGGCTGTCCAACTAATAACGTGTATAACATACACCCAAGAGCCCACACGTCAGCCGAAAGACCATGCGAAACGCGTGACACTACTTCTGGCGATATGTAATTGGGTGTTCCACACATGGTGACATGACGTTCATTCGGTTGTTTTAGCTGAGTAGCTAAGCCAAAATCAGCTATTTTGATATGCATGTCTTTAGAAAGCAACAAATTTGATAGTGAAATGTCTCTATGCATTATGTTATGCGAATGCAAGTAGAGGAGCCCAGCAACGACTTGCTGAAGTATAGTAGCAGATTCCGATTCCGTCATAAAGCGTCTCATCGTTTGCTTCATGTATCGCTGCAGTTCACCGTTGTGAGCCAATTCCAAAACTAGGTACACGTGATTCACATCCTGAAAAAACGTATACAATTCCAAGACTGATGGATGTTTAAGTCGAGAGTGAATTTCTACCTCCTGTCGCACTCTATTCGCCATCGCAGCATCCCGAATGAGACTTTTGTCTATCTGCATTAGAGAAAGCAAGAGAAAACTACAGCTTTGGCAGGTTACGGTCGCTAGCGCTATTACTTACCATTTTTATTGCCACATATTGACCACTTTTCCGGCATCGCGCTTTGTATACGCTGGCAAAGCCACCTTTGCCTAACAAGTTCAGTACTTCATAGTCCTGCAATATGAAGAATATGAGATTTAATTTCACCGTAACTATGCATGAAGTCGAATCAATTTACATTAATATTTTCCCCCCAGTGGCAGTGTAGGGCCATTTCAATTTTTCTATGTAGCAATTTATTAGATTTTTACTGCTTTCGTGAAACAATATATTTTCATCAACATTTACTCGCAATGTAGAAATGAGGAAACAAACACAAATGAAATGCAGATTTAATGGCTGTACTCCTTTATTTTGAATGAATGACACTTATTTGTTTTTCTTTAATAATAAAGCCAATTCACTGAACACGTCTTTGGCGTGGTTGTATTTTTGGAATAGTAAGTTTTTTTTTGTACACAAATGTCATCGATATAGCCCGTGTGGCAACTGTAATTTGACTGCAGAAAAACAACTCATTGCTGGAAGGAAACATTTAATGACGCAGCAATAAGATAATTTTATGAATTCCGCATTGAATGCGTTCAAATGCGTCTATAACTAAGCCCAGTACAAGCATTCCGATATCAATAAATAAATAAAAGTCGACAATGTAAATAATCTGGCAACCTAAGGAATCGTTCCTTTGACAGCTTTGATAACCTCAAACACGGGCTAGAAATGACAAGTTTTCTCTTCTACAATAATTATCGGACAGCACACGGGAAAAATAAAAGAAAGACCCAAATATAGTGCTGATAGTATTTGCTCTTCCTTCCCATAACATAATTGATAAAAGTAATTCGACTAAGACAAAATAATGTCGCAAAGTTTTTTACTTTCTGAATAATACGGGTAGAGCTTCTTTTGACACCTTTTGACCGTCGAAAAAAGAAAGGTGCAGAGTGGTGCAACTCAGTGAATTCGCACTCAAAGAATACATATTGGTTTGGCTGAAAACGACCAGTGTAGGAATACGCGATGAATTCGGATGATGAAATTGATGTTGATAGTGATTCTCACCAGAAAGCACACAAGAAAATAAAGAAAAGAAAAATACGAAGGACGCATGAAAGGTCTGATTCGCAAAGTCGAAGCAACAACTTGCGACGTCATTCAACCTCCAGTTGCCATGGACAAGAAGACGATAAAAAACCGGCGGGAATAGGTCAAAAGGGGAACAAAAACCCATCCAACAATATAGTTGAATACTCTGATGTAAGTTCGACAGATTTCTCCGACCCAGAGGCTGGAGAAATTGAATCAGACAAATCGCTAATAATATGCGACGCCCCGGTTGCTACCATGGGGAAGAAAAGACAAAATGAATGTTTAAGTAAGATAAGTCGCATGCCATCCCAGAGGCAAAATGTGCGGCTGGATGTGAACATTAGCAGCGATGAGGAAAACACTAAGTACGTCTTAAACTAACCGTTCTTTTATCACATTATGTAGATTTTAGCATAAAAAGTTGCTATTATATCTATTATCGTAACACAAATTTAACATATCTCTTAATTTACAGAGATAAAAGAAGCGATTGTTTCGATAACCTGTCGAAGCTGTCGCCGAATCATGTCCGCCGAATTATTATTGGTTCTCCACTGCATGTAACGGCTAAAGTAAACCTTTGCGAACAGCATAATTCATCCAAAGATTCGGAAAAAGACCCTGAAAAAGCGAGCGATGTTTGCGAAATCAGCGGTCGCCGATTGTCAGTTCTTTCAAGCCCATCTGTAGTTCTTGTTCCCGAGAAGAATCCGGCCGAAGAATCTGATTGGGATGCCGGCTTAGAGCAGTATTTCTCTAGCGGAACAATCGATACGGACGAACTAGAGGCTGAAATGAAACGTCAGAAACGAAAAAAGAACAAAAAGGACAAAAAACACAAAAGAAGCCGTAAATCAAAGAAAAGGAAGAAGAAGAGGACAAAGTCCTTTTCCAGTATCGAATCAATCTCGGACAATGATTTGGACGATGTGCTGGACTCCACAATATCTTTAAGACATTACACGCCGCCCCCAGTAAGTGCGGTATCTGCAAAAAGTCCTCCAGATGCCACATACACTCCTGCAAAGCAGCGTAGTCCACGCTCGACAGATACGCCTCCTCCTATTCGCTCAGGAAGTAGCAATAGTTATTATTCCGAGTCAGCAAATATTTCAACAGTGGTCATCGGTGGCGGAGTTTCTTCGTCTGCTAATGCAAGTAATATTGTAGGGCTACAAGTGACAGTAGCAAATCGAATTGGTGGATCACGTCATCGCACTCCAACGCGATCCGCCAATAATAGGAGCCGATTTCCAAGTGCACACTCCCCTCACACACCCCCTTTATACTCAAGTACTGGTGCGAATAGGGATTCCCGTTCTACTCGCTACGTTGTAAGCCCAATAAAGGAGGAACATCGACATCATCATCATCACCACGGGCGCGATACATCTGTTTCTTCAGGAAATCATCATTACCATCAGCGCCAGTCTACTGCGGTAGTTGGTTCCGATTGTCACAAATATAAGGACTCCGATCGATACTATCATCACCAACCCTCTACTCCTCCGCATAAAAAAAGGAAATTGCACGAGAGTCGAGCTTCAACCACGTATTACGATCAAAATCAACGTAAAAGAAGCAGCTCTCGAAGCAAACGAGTTAATGAATATGACAGATATAATAGACGTTACACCAGGTACGTATAATCTGAAGAGTTCTTTCTGCGCCACTAATATCTATCTATTTAGAAGTCCTAGTTTGTCCATTGCTAGAGGAAGACAGACGCCTACTTTGTCTTCAGCATATCGTGGAAGTAGTCATAAGTACCGATATCCAGCATCACCGTCGCCAGTACCTTCAAAATCGTCTAAACGTAATGACCGTTACGCCTCAAGATCACGGTCTCCGCGGCCATCCCGATATGTCGAATCTCCTATTAATTCTCCAACAGCCGGTACACATAATTATTATCGCAGTCGCCGTTCTTCTTCGCGATATCGAAGATCTCGCTCGTGTCATTCTCCGGCTAGTTTGTCTAGAAGTAGAACACGATCGAAGTCACCTCCGAGTACGCCCCGTGATCTGAAACAGAAACGCATAGATTACAGTAAAAAAATAAGCGAGACAAGTCTTTTTGCAGAGCTAGTTAAGGATAAGCATAAACGTGAAAAGGCCCTGCAGGTACGAGGCATCATAATTATTGGTTCTCAGATTGTATTTGAATAATTTTTATATTTCAGGAAATAATTGAAAGGCAAGAAGAAAATAGTAACAGTAATGGAACTCTTGTGATCAATGACAATAGTTCGTCACTGGATAGCAACGCAGTCAAAAATGCAATTAATGATACTTTATTAACTGGAGATAATCAGAGTTCCTCAATACCGGCTGCTTCTAAAACCACTGCAGACCAAGCTAGCAGTGGTGTGCTCCCAAGTAATGGCGTTAAGAAAAACACAGTTGATGTAAAAAACATTCCAATGCCGCTGTTGGACAGCCCAAAAGGAGCGGATGAAACAGATAGGGTACCTGCTCAACCAAAGGAGCATGACATCGCCGCCAAAGTTAAACCTAAAAGCCTCACCGCACTGCCGATGCCACCAGGCATAACCGCCGCGGATTTGGCGGTATCTTCAACGCCGTCACCGCCCAGCCAAGCAGTTAAAATTCAGCATTCTTCTTCATCTATCACAACCAAGAAAACAACATCATCAACAACAACCACAAATTCCAACAAAAGCCTTCTTAATTTACCAATGCCGCCCATGGTTCCCGGCAGCGAAGACCTCAGCGGTGATGATGACCTCATAAACAGCCCTGAAGATTTCGATAGTATAAGTAACGCAGCCAATGTTGTTGCTTGCAGTTTGGATAAATCTGTCAAGAATACAACTCAGGCGAAACGCAAACGTCCAGTCATCATAAACCGGCGAGATTCGCGCAACAATGTGCGAGATTGGGGAGAACGTTGTGTTGATGTTTTCGAAATGATTGCCCAGATCGGAGAGGGCACCTACGGTCAAGTCTATAAGGCACGCGATCACCACACTAGTGAAATGGTTGCTCTTAAAAAGGTTCGCATGGACCATGAGAAAGAAGGTTTTCCCATAACAGCTGTACGTGAAATTAAAATATTGCGCCAACTCAATCATCGCAATATAGTTAACTTGCACGAGATTGTAACTGATAAACAGGACGCACTTGAGTTCAGGAAAGATAAGGGTTCGTTCTATTTAGTCTTTGAGTACATGGATCATGATCTAATGGGTTTACTGGAATCCGGGATGGTCGATTTCAATGATGAGAATAATGCTAGCATCATGAAACAGCTGCTGGACGGTCTTAATTATTGTCACAAAAAAAATTTTCTACATCGAGATATTAAGTGCTCAAACATTCTAATGAATAATAAGTACTACCTTTTCGCATATGTCTAGTACCAATATTACCAATATTTTTCTTTTAGGGGGCAAGTGAAATTAGCGGATTTTGGCCTCGCTCGCCTTTACAATGCCGAAGACCGCGATAGACCCTATACTAACAAAGTGATAACGCTATGGTATCGCCCACCTGAGTTGTTACTAGGCGAAGAACGTTACGGCCCCGCTATTGACGTTTGGTCCTGCGGTTGCATATTAGGTGAACTTTTCCTAAAGCGACCACTATTTCAGGGTAACTACGAAATGGCTCTCCTTGAGAATATATCCAAAGTTTGTGGGTCCCCCGTTCCAGCCGTATGGCCCAATGTTATAAAATTGCCGCTTTTCCATACTTTAAAACAAAAACGGACATATCGAAGGCGGTTGCGTGAAGATTTTGAATTTATGCCATCGCCGTCATTAGACCTGCTTGACAAAATGCTTGAGCTTGATCCCGAGAAACGCATAACAGCAGAGGATGCTCTTAAATCTCAATGGCTAAAAAGTGTTAAGCCTGAAGAGTAAGTAATGTAAATAAATAAAAGAGAGAAAATGAAAATTGAAAAAAAAAAAATATGTGTTCTTGCGGTCTTAGATACCACTTAACTCACCGCCATAACATATGTGGCTATAACTTACAAAAAGCAATATAACAAAAATTACTTCCGTGTCATTTCAGAATGTCCGTACCAACCTTGCCAACATGGCAAGACTGTCACGAAATGTGGAGCAAAAAACGTAGGAGACAACATCAACAACAACAGCAACAACATCAAGTTGTACCACATTCTGCAGCAATGGGAGATGCCTAGCAGCAAAACCAGTACATTAACAGCGCTGAATATGTTAGAATGTCACTTGAAATGGGAACATGGATAGACGGTGGTATAAACGGACATCGAGTTTGGCGATAAACATTACCACATATAAAAGGGATACTAATATGAAACTTGCGTTTAACTACAATTGCGTATAATTCGAGACGTTATTATGTAAATTATTACGAATGACCTCGCTTCTTGTTGGTTTTTATTTATTTATTCTCGTTCATATATAATCACGGCAACCGTCTATTGGCGCTGAGGTCGCTGTCAAATTCAGATTAAGGCGTAACGTCGTATACTGATTGCAAGAAAGTCATTATTCTTTCAGCTAATACATAAATGGATTTCTTATAGAAAATAGTTTCACCCTTTAAAGCTCCGTTTCTTTAGAAAATTTCTAAAAAAAGGAAAAAAATAATTAGAATTGGCATTTTTATTAGTTTGTTTAATACTTATTGTTAAGTTTGATCTACTTTTTTAAAGCAAGAGTATGGAAATAATCGTCGATATTAATAACCCCGAACATTAAATAGCCTAAGTTTATCTTGTTAAGATATTGCGCAAAATTAATTACAGCCACTTGTACAACACCATTTATTTCTTAACCAATATATGTATATACGCATGTGTATATATATATAAATTTTAGATTAGATTTTATTATAGAAATATAGACAGTTTGATTTGAATTTGTCATTTTATTTCTTACATGTTCCATTCGATACAATTATTTGAAGACAGGAAGAATATTTAAAAGCACACCTGTAGAATAAAATGTACTTGTAATTTACTGTATCGATCGTAAATATAACCAATGTCGTATCTCTAGAATTCGAACTAGGCTTAAGTTATTGGTCGACCTATAAACGACGCGAGTGTGTGAGACTGAAGACTAAATAATAACAAAAAAAAAAACATTTATGAACTTGCAACTCTGGTTTAATTTTAATGTGCTGTCATAGATGTTTGTATAAATCTCAATTGTTGATTCAAAAAATATTGCCTAATGCAGAGTTCCCGAATATATTGGTTAAATGGATCTAAAACAACATACGTATATAGACCGTAATTTTAGATGGTTTTAGAAGCATGTCTTGCATTTATATTGCGTAACAATATGTAGGACAGTATTCAATATGTTTCCATTATTTATTATTTTTTTTTTTTTATTTATTTATTTATTTATTTATTTTTTTTTTTTTTTTTTTTTTTTTTTGTAATTTAAAGCCTTCCGGCCAATTGTTATTTAACCATGTGGTCAATTTACTCATACTAAAGATTTTCGAATTTTTGCAATAGGATTAAATCTGTTAAACCAACCTATTAGTGGGCCATTACCTTAAAAACTGTGGAATGATTTGTAACATTGATAAAGACAATTGTTAGAAAATATCTCTAAATTGACATAATTTTTTATAATCTGTTTTTAAAATATGTAGATGGCATAATAGACGAGGGCACGGTAAGCACAAGTTGATTAATTCGACAAATAAATTTCGAAAGCCCCTACGTAAAAATTAGGTGACCATTTGTAAACTTAACATCGCGTTCAGGCACTTCGATATGGCAATGGACCTACCCCATAAGCAAAAAAGTATAATTATTTATCGATTATATATTGGTCGAATATGTCCAAGACATATTCCAAAGTTCTTCCTTTTGTGATAGTAAAATGTATTATTTAAATCGGAGTACAGACATTACCTAAAATTGTTTACGAAGGTAAATAAAGCATTTGAATTGTTATTGGGAATATTTAACCATGTAATGAATCCGTTATCAATGGTCGTCCAAATGACGACGACATTTTCAATTTTACATCAACTTTGGAGTCTGTTCTTTGTTTTACAGTCAACATTTATGGCTTTCAGCGATTTGTTTGTGTTGGATTTCTCTTGTTAGATGTTTAAGAAATGTGAGAAAATTATTATTCAGCGAAAGAAATAGCAAGCATTGGAAATTAACTAAAAAGCAGGAAAACAATTACAGAAACTAGTTAAAAGTAGTTATTTCATAAATATAAAGGTGGTACACACAAGACAAAATTTTATCGCGTGTAAAGTAAAATAGACAAAAACTGAACGGAAAGCAAACGTCAGAGCAGGAGACTGCAACATAAAAAACACATTACCAAGTTCTACGGTGTTCTCGCTTTCCAAAGTAAATTTTAAGATCGAAAATCTCTAATGCCAGGAAAATACAAACGATAGATCGGAAGTGTGATACCGTTTTCATCGCTTATGTTCAGAAAATATTGTGCTATTACTTTGAAGTGATAGCATTCAAAGAGGTGAGCATGAACCCTTACTGTATATCAAATCACTAACATTACATAAAAATAAGTTTTATCTCCCTATCATCGTTGTATCAGTGGTGCTGTGTTGACCACTATCATTAAATGGGATCTTATTTCTGATAATCCATGTTTGCCACGAATTTTGTGTGTATGCACTGTTTACATCTGTTCACATGCATTTAGGTTAGGAAAATCAATCAGCTGTTTTGTTCCGCCAGAGCTAGAAGTATTGTTATACTTCTCTTGAATTTTCAGTGTACGTATGTATATACATATTTGCATTTATGTATTTACGTTGTATGTATATAAATGCGTAAATATTAAATTTGAGGTTTGGAATATGTCGAAAAAATATAATTTTTGTAGTGTTTTATTTTTAGTGCGGAGGATTGATTGGATAATTTGTAACTTTAAGAGAATCGAGCGCACCGTTCTCGGCAGCTGAGTGATTTGGTAATTGAGGAAAGATTGCATTCAGAAGCATCGTGAAAGGGAGGTGAGAGGCGGTCGTCGTTGGTGTTTAACAAAGGGACTCAAAATTGATAGAAATAACAAAAAAGCTGCTGCAACTGGTGCCTCTTCCGAGGACCAGCCGCCGCGCAAAAAAGGACGACGTTCAGCAGCAGGAGGTGCCACATCATCAGCAGAAGTAGTATTAACAAACACAGCGATAATACCGACAACAGATTCGACTGGAATCAACAATATTAGTGCGGGACCTAGTGCTCTTGTCTCCACAGACACAGAAACAGCGACCACTTCAAGAGCGGCTGCACAGCGAGAACGATTACGCAGTGAAAATAATCGCGAAAAAGAGACAAAAGGTGAATCAGCAAATCACAATCAGAAAGCCATCTGCAGCGACAACGGAAAAGAAAACAGTGAAGAGGAAAAGAAAATACTTGGGAGGAACGACGACCACAATAAGGTCGGTGACACGCAAGAGGATTCAACAGTAAATATGCAAAATCCGACTTTGAGCCCTTCCCCATCTCCATCAAACCCTTCAACATTTGCTACATCGACCATAGAAACAGCAATGTTAAATTCAAATGCTGCTACAGGTAGCGGTAGTCATGGAAGTGATTCTTCCGCCGCAGGTTCATCTAGTATCAATAATTCCTCAACAACCAATGGACACGATCCAAAGCACAATGGATTCACTGCCAACAACAACAACAACGCTATGGAACCGTCAAATAGCCGCGATGACCAGGATAACCAAGATGTTACGAATAAAACAATCTCTTGGCTTGGTAAGTCAAACCAAGAGATCATACGACTGATAGGACAATATTTGCAAGATTTGGGCCTTGAAAAATCCGTCAAGACATTAATGTCGGAATCCGGTTGTTATTTGGAGCACCCATCCGCCACGAAATTTCGCGAGCACGTTTTGTCAGGGGAATGGAACAAGGCTGACGCAGATCTAAAGGTAAGCAAGCTAACTATCGGCGACATTCCCGTATTTGTCGATCAGTGTTTAGTCTGTGTAAGTCGTATAGGTTGCACCCGAACCACGCCTCTACAAATACTGTCAGTGAACTCCATATAACATTTGCTTTGTTTCATATGTATGGACACGAACGGCTCCCATAGTTACTGTTCGTTCCCGAAGTTATCAACTTCTTTAATTGGTGTTGGATTTTTTCTCTTCTACGCCACTGTGTATCGATGTATGTGTGTATATCAATAGTAATGAAAAAGTAATCAGGGTAATAATAACAAAAGCTCGACAGAAACGCCACCAAACAAGAAATTAATTCATGTTTTATTTTTCGTTGATTTGGAATCCTTTGTTGTTAATATTAATTTGTATACATGTATTCTGCTTTTCTAACAGGGTGATAATTTGTATGCTTCCTTCTATTATATTTGTGTACGAAAAATTATTAAAAACAAAGAAAACGTAATAAGTACATTTCTCCTGTGATGTAGGTTTCTTCCTGGCAACATTAAGCGTAGGATATACTTCTGTAAGTTTTCTTCCTTGTCATTGGATGAAAGATGCAGATTTCCCTGTGGGACATAGAAGTTATGTTGGAAATGAAAATTGTCAATTGTGATTGAACGATATTCACAACTAACTGTGTAGGACATAAAAGTTTTGTTATAAATGAAAATTATGGATTACGACTGAAACACCGTTTTATTTGAATCCGATTTATTTTAACTCTCTCGATGCTTTAACTATGCGTTGGAAAGTGAATTCCCAAGGACACGAAACCGTAATAAAGCCTATCCAACAATTACAAATGAATAGATCGGTTATTTGGTGATGGTTATTCAGGTTCGTGCTCCAATATTTGCTAACAAAAAGCGGACTAGTATGCCTCTTTTGTGCTCCATGTCAACCAAAATGGAGTTTCGAAGAAAGGTAACACGGGTCGTTTTTTTTAATTCCTTTTTTATTATCTGTGTGTTGGAGAAGGAAACTTTCATTAGTATCGGAACTACATATGATTGTCCTGCCTTTATTTAGACACATTTTATAGATTATCTAAAAATTTACTTTCGACATTATTTTTTGTTCTACAGGAACTAGAACCTTTGATAGGCAATGGCAAGCCTTCGACGATAACTGAAATGAAATTTATACTATTGGAACAAAAATATCTAGAAAATCTTGACGATGGGTGTCCTCTAGACGCTTTACATGTTCTACGCAATGAGCTAACGCCGTTACAATATAATGTTTCACGTGTTCACCAACTGTCTTCTTACATGATGTGTTCGAATAATCACGATCTTTATCAGCGTGCCAAGTGGGAAGGTAAAGGTATATTGTCGAGAGCACTAGTAATGGAAAGATTGCAAACATTCTTACCACCATCTGTTATGATGGCGCCCAGGCGACTGCGGTCTTTGCTGCAGCAAGCTGTGGAGTTACAAGCACAAAATTGTCTTTTTCACGATATGGCATGGGAAACAAATTTACAGAACGTGTCTTTGCTAACTGATCACAGCTGTGCGACGGATGGATTTCCGCTGCAGACGATTCAAATTCTGGCCGATCACTGTGATGAAGTTTGGTTTTGTAAGTTTTCTCCTGACGGAATGAAACTGGCGACAGGAAGCAAGGATGGTGCTGTCATTATTTGGGATGTGGATCCTTACAAGCTGCAGCTGAAGCAACGTAGAGTTTTGGACAGTCGGGAACAAATGAGTGTGGCATTCATTAATTGGAGTCCCGACTCAAAAATGGTTTTGGTGGGTGGGCCAGAAGACTCCACCGTAATTTGTATCTTTAATGTTGATGATGGCCTCCTGCTTATGAAAATGAATAATATGAATCAAGAGGACAGTTTATCCTGTGGTGCATTTAATCGCGATGGCACAAAATTTGTTTGTGGCGGCCAGAAAGGGCAGTTTTACTTATGCGACCTCAAAGGCACTGTCCTTGATTCTTGGGAAGGTGTGCGTATCAATAGTGTGGCTTACAGATCGGATAATAAAACTATATTAGCTGCTGATAGTCATTACCGCGTAAGAGGGTGAGCGCCTGAACTTTAATTCTAAATAAATTTGCAATATTTCGACTTTTGATTTTCAGGTACAATTTTGACAATCCACGCGTTGATTTTGATGTTCTTAAAGAGTCACATCCAATTATGACCTTTTCTGTGAATTCTGCGGATCGCTTAGCATTGCTGAACATCTCCTGTCAGGGTCTTCATTTATGGGACCTGGAAGACAAATGTCTTATACGTAGCTTTCAAGGCATAAATCAGAGCAATTTTGCAATACACTCGTGCTTCGGTGGAGTCAACGAAAGTTTCGTTGCCAGCGGAAGTGAAGACAAACATGTCTGCATATGGCATATAAAACGTGAGGAGCCCTTGGCCAAATTATCTGGGCACGCCAAAACTGTTAACTGCGTCTCCTGGAATCCCGTTTACCCATCACTTTTAGCATCAGCAAGCGACGACTCTACAGTCCGTATTTGGGGACCGACTACGACCCACAATGTCAATACAACACCAGAAAGCGACGATTGTTCGTCATGTTCCTCCTCATCATCTTGGAATATGAACTCTTAGAGCCTAAAGATACAAAATATTGTTACCACATGATTAGCATGGCGTTATTTTAAAGTATTTTACACGAGAATGATGTGTCCCTCACTCTTTGTTGTAAGAAATTGATTGACCGTTAAACTGCAATGTTTGCCTATTAATTGCACAATTATGTTGATGTAGTTCTTTTCTGCTCACTTACTATTCACGTGTTGCAAATAGCTGGAAAGCTTGACCAGCGTATGTAATGACGGTGATTTAAACAAAACACAAAAATTTTTGGATGGGCATAGCATAGGAACTTCTAAATGATTCGCTTATTTGATATAACTTTACAACCCATCAAGGAGCTACATTAAGCAAAAGATCTTAACCTATACTTCCAATTTCTAATCAAATTCGTAAAATTCTCTAATAATATTTCTTATAGAGGTCGACAATACGCTAACAGACGGGCATGATGTACGCTACATTTCTGTCTACGGGCATTTTTTATTTTTGAACTTATTTTATTATCGCCATCAAAGTGTTTCGGGATGATACCATACGAAGTGAAGTGATTGTTGGATAAAGCCAAGATATATTTGCTAACCGGAAAAATTAGTTATATAAGACGTATTTTTAACTGAATTTCAAAATAAAATACACGATTAGAACCTAAATATATAATTACATAAGAAAAAAGTGCTTATTCCGTTTTTAATTCTTAACAACGATTTATTCTCGTCCTCACCCAGAGAAACTATGTTGAATGTATTGCGATAAAAATTGTACTAAAATTTCCTTCAAAATATAGACGGGAATAACAATCAATATAGCTTGCACAACTCGAACATGACTGATGACCTTATAGACGAACACCAATGAGCACAAGTAATGGGCGGTGACCACTGTACGATGCAGGTAAACACCTAACTCAGTAGTATTTTCCCGCCACAGCATAATCGGTAACAAAAATAACTTTGAAAAATTAGCCAAGTTATTCGCTTTAAGAAGTCTAAAGCAATATTGCTGCAAGCCAGCTTGTAGTATCAGTTTATAGCGCAGAGTCAGGGTAATAGCCGCAAGTAGGGTAACACAAACAACCATATCTACAAATATATGATATAAATTAAGTGAATATAAAACAATATTACACAGACCACATATTTTTTGTGCACAGCAGACATAAAAGCCGTGCTCATAACTTAATATGTTCCGTTGCAGTTCAATTTTTAAGTGCTCGCGCTTGTCTCTCCACAATGTAAGTGATTCCAACAGAAACAACATCAAAGAGAGCTTCCAGAAGAGCTGTTGCGCAAAAAAGTCGGGAGTTGATAGAGATAAATTGGAGCGGCACATGTGCTATCTAATAACCATTGTACCTTGAAGTCTCTATTGTACAGAACATGTCTATAGACCTGTTGCGATAATAACATAGCGTCCACTATTATTATTACCGGTTCAAATTCAACGTATTTATCCGCAATCTTGTGGCACTTATCCTGCAATCCGTGATT
Organism: Philornis downsi; assembly: GCA_019455685.1. NCBI lineage: Eukaryota > Metazoa > Arthropoda > Insecta > Diptera > Muscidae > Philornis > Philornis downsi. The sequence continues at coordinate 636,377 of JAHXMU010000172.1, forward strand.
CCTTATAAAGTTGAGTTAGAAAATTCGGCCAATTTACTTACGCAGTTGATAGCCTTTAGAGTGTTACTGTATTTCCTACATAACTCTTTAACTCGTTCGCCACAATTAATGCAGACGAAAGGCTGCGAATATTCTTCTACTTTCGTCATTTTTTTTTTTTTTTAGCAGTTTATTAGGAATAATTTACATTTCCCAGAGGACAAGTTCACGTTCTGGAGTACTCCATACAAAACAAAAGTAAACTAAAACATAACATATGTGATATCATGTGTCGTTGATTGAACTTCTTCTTATTGGAGAATATTATTCAGGAATGATAACAGACGCAAACTCTCTAGTTAGTCGGTATCATAAGCCGTTCGTAACAATAGCGTAGGATAAGTACAGTGCACTCGGGAAAACGTCAACTAATTAAAACCGCGGGTGTTGACGTTTAACAAATTGTTGACGTTTACCAATGTAAATTTTTCAAGTAAAAAACATATCGGTAATGTGCTTTTAAACATTTTTATTGATTATAAACTAAAACCAAACATAAAAAAAATCAAAAAGGAAACAAAAAAGGCATTCAACCTGTCTAGAACCAAAAGAATACATGTATGAGATCATATTTTTAATTTAACATGCACACAAATACATTTAAAAAAAATCAGTTATTTTTTTCTGCTGTTTTTTTCTTTCCAACACTTGGAAGAGAGATTTCTTATGACTTCCGGAAGCATTGGCACAACATAAAAAAGTGACTCGTTGTTTTTCTGTTTTTACGCCCGGGGTAGTCTTTTCGGCACTTGATACGTAAGACTTTTCTGGCAAAATTTTCCAGAACAATCCAGATTCATCAGCATTGTATAGCTGATCATGGCATAGACCCATTTCTTCAATTTTTTGCTTAAGCTTGACTTTAAATGGTTCGACAAGCGAAGGTTGCGAAGATAGCTTCTCGCCAGTTATTTTAAGCAAACTCCAAATCTTTTTTTAAATCCCTGCAACCATCCATCACTTGCGTTAAAAGAGCATTCTTTTTCTTTCAGTTTCAGATGGATCTCTTCAGCCTTTTCCTTGAGCGCTAATGTATTTACCGGATAATTTCTTTGTCTTTGCTTAAAAAACCACTGATACAGACGTTTTTCCATTTTTGGCAACTCTGATGCTCTTAATGTCTTTCTTTTTCCTGGACCGAAAAGTGTGTTATTAACACAGTCCAAAATCTTCTTTTTTTCATTTTTATTTTGCTTATTGTTGACTTTGTTACACCATATTGCTTTGCTAAAGCTACCGCACTTGTACCCTTTCCTAACAAGTCCAAAATGTTTGCCTTTTCTTGTAATTTTAGCACCTTCGGTTGTTTTGAGCTCATTTTGGTAATGTGATACCACGAGAACAAAAAAGCAACTGAACATACATATATGTAAAAAGACAATACGTATGTGCATAGAGTTTCAACTTCTTTTCTACTCAACTTATAAGGGGAATCCCCAATTGCTAAAATGATTTCATACCATAAATAGTATGTGTGTGTACAATGTGTGTATTTTAACTGATGCTAAATTCAAAATTTTTGTTTTATTCAGAGTTGACGTTTCAGAGCTTTTTGGTAGGGTTGACGTTTTAGAGTAGGCAATGAAATAAAAAAAGGGTTGACGTTTTGGGATGTTGACGTAAACAAGCGTTGACGTTTTCCCGAGTGCACTGTATAATAAAATTGTCACTGATGCAACAGAAATGTCAGGAATGCAAAGGCTGCATTGCTTCATACGTTGCTTCGGTCGCAATAAAAAGTATGTTGGCTCATAGGATTTTCAGTAGGGTTGAGACGAAGGTTTCATTGCTTGAGTATGACACTCAAAGATAACACAATAACTCTTTGCATTAAATAGCATTTGCTATGGAAAGTGAAACACCATATTTGATGTTGAGAAATGCTTCTAGTAAACATTGTTCATTGGGCATTTCACAACTCTTGTGGCAAAAGTAGCTTTCATAGATGTCTTGTTCAGAGAAAACATAGCAATCAGGAAGAGTTTATTGCTCGGAAGTTTTCAATAGAATGAAGGCTTCTTACACAACTTCAAACAATAATATTCATACATATATTGATACGATTGCTTTGCAAATTCTAATATTTCTAGACACTCTCTCAATCGTTGCTTCTCACTTTCTTTCCTAGTTTATTAAACCATTGCCTACTTAATGGCTTTGCTAAGAATTTCGTTTCTTGATCTCGTCACCCAATCGCCAAAATTTTGACAATTCTTTGGTATTTGCCCAGCCTGCATCTCCATAGCCGACAATCGGATTATGATCATCTGTCATGTAACATAGCTTGATGTCCTTCTTGCCCTCTAGATAGTGAACAGTTTTTTTAAATGCTGTCAAAGTTCCTTTGGGTCATGCTGAAATCGACCCATATATGCAACCGCAAAACAAATGTCGGGTCTGCAACTCAGCGTTGTAAACACAGGGCTTTCAATTAGCTCCATATACGATCTGTTGACCTTTTCTGTTTCCGGTCAAAAGCTGAAGTCCTTAGGGTCCATAGGGTTTTTTCGCTGAATTGCAGTCTGGCACTCCAAATTTATTAAGTATTTTGTTTACATTTGATTCATTCGACAGTTTTACCCTTCCATTTTCATTTTCAATACTAATTGCAAGAAAATACTTTAAAACTTCGCAGTCGCCAACTTCAAATTTAGAACCAAGGCGATATTTAGTTCATTTATATCCAATTCATTGTTTCCAATTATCAATAGGTCGTCTACATACAAGTAGTTTTGCATCGTATTGAAGAAAAATACTTTAAAACTTCGCAGTCGCCAACTTCGAATTTAGAACCAAGGCGATATTTAGTTCATTTATATCCAATACATTGTTTTCAATTATCAATAGGTCGTCTACATACAAGTAGTTTTGCATCGTATTGTTTTTAAATTTTGTATATAAACAGTAATCTTTTTGTCTTTTATGGTCGAGTGACAGTAAATATTCATTGAATGTGATATCCCAGCATCGTGGTGACTACTTTAGGTCATACAACAATTTGTTTATCTTGAGAACCAAACCCTCTTTTACTTTCTCTACTTCTGGTGGCTTAAGACATATATTCCTTCATTTTTCACCTTTTTCCAAGGTACCATGAAAAAATGCTGATGGCGTTAATAACTCCTACACATAGCCACTGCCTATACAACTCGTATTGTAGTTAGATTTAACACTGTTGTGTACATCTCCTTCTAATCTTTTCCTTCATTTTGCACTTAATCGCGCCTTGTACGTTTGTGATATTTTGTAGGACTTCTTTTTGAGTCTTCCTTAACGTAAAGAACCCACTTTAATTGTCTTTACTTTAAAATTAATTTCTTTAGCTGTTCAAACGCAAGTATTTTCCATAATTTTCAAATCATCATGAATTACCATTTGACATTTTCGGAATCTCCTTTATGGAAGCTTCCGCCTGTAATCTCGTAATAAAACCAAGAAGGTGGTTTTCTCTAACTATCATTTCTTCCAACAGGTTGGTCCGCAGTTTCGCGTAAAATCGGAACAACTGGGTTATCCAATTCATCCGTTTCTTGAATGTTATTTGAAGTTGTCTCAACTTCAACGCTCACTGTATTTAACCGATCCAGGTTAGCAGAATCATTAATATAACTTTCCACATTTTGAAAATTGCAAAAAAATCCTGATGGATGCGACTTACTATTACACATTTCTAATGTATTTCTGTATTATTCCACCAACTTAACATCGCCTGCGTTGAAACTCGTAGATTTTTGAAAATTCCAAAGACGACATCCGTCTTTTACACTGTAATTTATCTATTTATTTGTTTAGATTGTAATTTAAAGTTTTCCGGCCAATTATGTGTTAATTACAATATGCAACAACTCATATATTAGATTTAATCTGCTCAATATAATAAATACAAAAAAAAAACAAAAATAACGTAGTAAAAATTAAACAGTAAATTTTTAAATGTATAATATAATTTTAAAGATGATATGACTTTTAAACACATAAAATATGAAAAATACCAATTTAGAAGTTAATCGGTATATAATCTAGAAATATAAGATAATCTGTATGTAATAAGAGCTACTAACAGTTTAACTGAAACACAAAATTTTGCCGGAGTTTGAAACTGTCGCAGAATGTGTCTTTTTGTAAGAACCATGACATAGTTTAAAACATCTGAAATTACCAAGTCATCTTAAACCTATAAATTCTTGCTACTCTTACTACAAAAGCACGACCCTGAGTGTGGTTATTTTGGGAATAAGAAGCTATTTATTACGAGCAGAATGTAAAAAATTAAACGAATTAAAAAGAAATTGAGGACTATGAAATCGAACAACTTTATAAGATAAATGTGTCAATTCGAGATCTGGCTTATAAAGCATATTTGGAAGATAAAACTGAAATTAATTGGAAAATATTTTGCAGGGCAAGGAATAAGGCTAAATCTGTGATCAGAAGGAAAAGATTGATGCACATTCCAGGGCATTTAGGTGTAAATCAACGAAAGGATTGTGGAATTTATTAAGAACTAATGGGTTCTCTTCAAACAAATCTTTTCCGAGAAAAGTGAATGTTAATGAACTCAATGAGGCGTTTGTAAGCTATCAATTGGATTCATACAGTGATAATGTTATGAATTTCCCGCGGCGGGAGAGTGGTTTTTCGTTTCAATGTCTAACGCAGCCGGTTGTGACGGATTTTCTTTAAAATTTTTAAAATGTGTACTCCCCTATATTTCAAACCATTCCCTACATATTGTGAACAACATCTTGACTACATCTGAGTATCCATCAGCATGGAAATTAACAAAAATAGTTCCAGTGGTAAAAAAGGACTCAACACAGTCTGTGGCCAGTTATAGGCCAATTTCAATTTTGCCAAAGATAGTGGGGCATATTTTGAAAATACAATTAGCCAAATATCTTGAGGCTAGGTCTTTTCTGAATGATTGTCAATGTGGATTCAGAAAAGATAGAAGCACTACTTCTTTGCTACTAGGTCTGACTGATAGTATTCGGGAAAATTTCAATGGGAGAAATATATGTGTATTGCTGTCATTGGATCTGGAAAAGGCGTTTGATCGAGTGGATCACAAATGTTTGATTTATAAGTTATATAATTTTCACGAGTTTGCAAACAATGCTTGTAGTTTAATTTACTCCTACCTTTCAGGAAGGAAGCAACAAGTTTGTGCCAATGGTAAACATAGTAATGTGCTCAGCGTAAAGAGTGGGGTGCCGCAAGGTTCAGTCTTGGGCCCGATTCTCTTCACTCTTTACATCAACGATCTTTTTCCAAAATTTGATACTTTGTGTAAACCGTATGTCTTTGTTGATGATATTCAGTTGCTATTTAAAGGGGATTATCAGTTTTTAGACGTTCTTCAGGATAAAATTAATTATGTGCTTGATAGGTTACGTGATTGGATGTCAGAAAACAGACTTTGTGTCAATTCTTCTAAGTCCAAAGCTATGATTTATTCGAACCAAACTAAAGGGGATTTGCGAGTAGTTATAATGGTTCTAATTTACAGTTTGTGAATGATATGAAATGTTTGGGAGTCTTATTTGATGATAAGCTGCGTTTTGAGAAGCACATTAGTCATGTTGTTTTAAATGTTAACTATGCATTGAGGCAGTTATACACAACTAATTTGTCGCTTCCGCTGTATGTGAAAAAGCAACTGGTTCATGCCCTAGTTATGCCAAGTATTATGTACTGCTTAGAGATATACTCTGCTGAACAGAACAGAACAGAGCTGTTCGCTACATCTTTTCTCTAAAGAGACGTGTACATATAACACCTTTTGTGATTAAATTTCTGGGATGTTCATTTCCTGCATTAGTCGATGTACGATTGCTGTTGCGTTTTTACAAAATATATTCTAACCAATGTCCGTGTTTCCTATACGAATCTTTTAAATTTTGTCATTCCGTTCGTAGAAGGCAATTGTTTATCCCCAAACTTTGTCATCTTACAGCACGATCTTTCAATGTAAGAGTAGCTCGTAGCTATAATGCATTGCCAAATGAGCTTAGAAATTTAAATGTATTATACGCAATATTTCGTAATAGACTTATCTATCATATGCAGTTGACGTAGGTGAATATTCTTGCATTTACGATTGATATTTATTAATTATTGGTGTATTTATTGGTTGATATTAAATGTATGATTTTACGTGATCAATTTTTATTTTATATACATTTTTACATTTACTTTGGAGTCGTATTTATTTCAATTTATGCATTTTATTGTGCTTTACCAACAAAAAAAAAAGAAAAAAAAAACTTGCAATTTGGCCTGACCTACATACAGTGTTGCGGAAAACAAAAGCAACAAAATGTACTCCAGACAATAAATACATAATTTTCATAAAAACAAAACATTTAAAACAAAGCTTACTATTTGTTTTCATAGAGGTATTATTAAGCTATAAAACCAATTCATTACAACAACAACAACAATTGCGTTTAAAAGAAATATGAAAAAATGTACAGCAGGGCCGGAATTCACTTGCGCAGAACAATAGCAACAAAATCAATATTTTGTGTATCCGCTCTTGTTTTTAATAACATCTTGGCACCTTTTTGGCATCAAGGCAACTAATGAATAAAAACAATCCTCCAGAAGGTTTTCCCACTCAGTTTTCAACTTGTTGAATAGGTCCTCTTTGTTGGAAAACCGATGTCCTGCCACTCTCCTTATAAGGATGCCAAAAAGGTTTTCAATAGGATTCAAATCAGGTGATTTTGCCGGCCAATCAAGAGTTTGAATCCTATTGTTTGTTAGCCACTCTTTTGCCTCTTTCGATGTGTGTTTCGGATCGTTATCATGTTGAAACACCCATCGAAGTGGCATATTCCACTCTGCATGGGGTAGCATTTGGTGTTGTAGTATGGCTCGATATCGCTCACTGTTCATTATTCCATCTATTTTATGAAATGGACCAGGTCATTGAGCCTAAAAGCATATCCACACCATTATATTTCCACCACCATGCTTTGCAGTGACGAGGATGTTCTTGGTTTTAAGACGTTGTCCTCTGTGGCGCCTGACGGTCTGCATTCCATCCGATTGAATTAGATTAAATTTAGATTCATCGCTAAACAGTACTGTCCTCCATTTATTTACTGACCAATTGCGATGTCTTTTAGTAAATTTTAACCTTTTCCAAAGAAATAATAGTAATATTAATGCAGCATTACACTAAAAATAAAAACTCACATATTTTTTATATGCCTTATTGTAAGCAATGGTTTTTTGGCTGATCTGTAACTTTTTAAATTGTTTTCTACAGCCCGTCTTCGTACTGTACTGTGATGAATATTCAGTTTTAAAGATGTTACAATTGTTTTTGACGAAATAAACGGATCTTTCTTTATCATCTTAACAATTTCACGATCTGTCCGAGTTGAAGTTTTTCGAGGTCTTCCACCTAAATGGGTGTTCGATGGGAGTTTCAACATGATAACGATCCGAAACACACATCGAAAGTGGCAAAAGAGTGGCTAACAATCAGTAGGATTTAAACTCTTGATTGGCCGGCACGATCACCTGATTTGAATGCTATTGAAAACCTTTTTGGCATCCTTAAAAGGAGAGGGGCAGGACATCGGTTTTCCAACAAAGAGGAGCTATTCAACAAGTTGAAAACCTTCCGGAGGATTGTTTTTATTCATTAGTTGCCTCGATGCCAAAAAGGTGCCAAGATGTTATTAAAAACAAGGGCGGATACACAAAATATTGATTTTGTTGCTATTGTTTTGCGCAAGTGGATTCCGGCTCTGCTGTACATTTTTTCATATTTCTTTTAAACGCAATTGTTGTTGTTGTAATGAATTGGTTTTATAGCTTAATAATACCTCTGTGGAAATAAATGGTAAGCTTTGTTTTAAATATTTTGTTTTTATGAAAATCATATATTTATAGTCTGGAGTACATTTTGTTGCTTTTGTTTTGCGCAACACTGTATATACATCATTCAATATTTAATTTTTTTCATTATTTTTATTTCCCTTCATATCGCCTACTTTGTGGTGCGCTTCAATTTGAGCGTTATAGGTAATTAGTTATTAGTTAATTTAATTTTGTATTCTAAGTTATATTTTGTTTTTCAAATTCAAGTAGTATTTATTTTATGCATTTTGTAATT
>JAHXMU010000172.1:644556-669096 GCA_019455685.1 Philornis downsi
CATGATTTTTAAAACTATTGCCCAAGAAACTCATAATATATGGTGTTGTATAAAGACGACTGCTCAGTGATTACAAATATATCATAACTCCATTACACGCCATCTGAATTTTGCTCATATCCTGTTCATTTGTGCAGCTATGTAGTTCTACACAATATAGAATACTAGGCTTGATATAGGCATGGACCCATTTCTCCTTAACCGATCTATGCAAACCTAAATCGGTGATATAAAAATTTCGAGGTGAACAATTTAAACGCCGGACTACATTAACCACATGATAGTTATTTTTTTTTTAATTTTATTTTTTTCAGTTACTGAGGATTGTAATTTTAAGCCTTAACGCCGATTTAATTAAATTATAATTCTACAACATATCCATATGATAGTTAATTTTCTTAAATTTTACTTTAATTCATTTATTGAGGATTGTAATTTTAAGCCTTAACGCCGGTTTGATTAAATTATAATACTACAACATATTTTCTCCATTGTATAAATACATTATACAACTTTGCAATACTAATGGAAGTAGTTTTAGATGGCAAACTACTTCCATTAGTACTACTACTTCCATATGATAGTTAATTTTCTTAAATTTTACTTTAATTCATTTGTTGAGGATTGTAATTTAAGGCCTTAACGCCGATTTGATTAAATTATAATACTACAACATATTTTCTCCATTGTATAAATACATTATACAACTTTGCAATACTAATGGAAGTAGTTTTAGATGGCAAACTAAGCTTTAACTATCATGTGGATAATGTAGTCCGGCGTTTAAATTATTCACTGCAAAGTTTTTATAACACCAATTTAATGCTGTCTAGATCGATTAAGGAGAAATTGGTTCATGCTTTGTTGGTTGTTTCATGTTGTTATTTTATAAAGTTGTTCGGTTGTGTAGTCCTCAATTTCTCTTTAATTCGTTATATTTTTCACATCACACTCGTAATTAGCAGCTTCTTATTCCTAAAATAACCACACTCATTGGTCGTGCTTTTGTAGTAAGAGTAGCTCGAATTAACAATTTACTACCAAGCCATTTAAAAAGTTTTAAATTTCGTCCTGATTCTTACAAAAGGCACATTCTACGACACTTTCAGACTTTCCTGTAAAGTTGTGTTTTCAATTAAATTGTGAGCAGCCTTTATTACATACCGATTATCTTATATTTCCAGATTATATACCGATTAACTTCTAACTTCTGAATTATTTTTTTTTTCCATAATTTTTTTTTTGTCTTTAGTAATCATAATTTCTTTAAAATCATATTATATTTTTATAAATTTTATATTCAATTTTTGTTACGTGTTCTTTTTAACTTATAATATTGAGCAGGTTAAATCCAATAGATGAATTGTTGCACATTGTAATTTGCTTATAATTGGCCGGAAGGCTTTAAATTACAGGGTAAAAATAAATAAATAAATAAATAATGTTGTAAAAATGTTTTGTACCAGATTTAAAATATTTACATCTACTTCACTTATTAGAATTTTTCACTTTGTGTGTTTTTCGCCCTAAAATATGGAATTATAACTTTAATTGGACAATACAGCTACTGCATAATATAACGAAAAATTTAATAACAGACTAATGGTGAAAATTAATAACTACTAGTAATTTTTTTAAGATTTTATTAACCAAGTAGTTAAGATGCTATGCAAGTAATGGCTCACAAAAAAAAAAAAAAAATAATGAGTTTAGCGATACTCAGCTCCCTGTTCAGAACGAAAATAAATATGGGCAGCAAACTATCTGACGGCAATATCAAAGAATAGAAGAGCTCAAGAGGATATTTATACATGAGGAATATCATTGAAATACGCAATAAGTCTCTTTTTGTAAGTGCTTGGGATGAAGAAAAAATTTTTAATGTGTTTGGAAGTTTGTTTAACTGCCTTGTTACTCTTACTTGAAAAGATTTGCTCATATAATATTTTGTGTTATGAGTAATCAATTGATTAGAGCGAATTGATTGAGCAAATTTAAATATTTCGGCATGAAACAGCGGTAATTGATTTTTAATGGAATTAAAAAACAAAGGCAATAACGAACGAATAACTACAAATTACACTTAATTCAAGAAAATACCTTAATACCCCGCAGTCTCCCATTTCGAATTTTGATCCAAGACGTTTTTTTGGTTCATTTACATCCAATTCATTGTTTCCAATTATCAATAGGTAGTCTACATACATGTAGTTTTGCATCGTATTGTTTTTAAAATTTGTATATAAACAGTGATCTTTTTGTAATTTATAGTCGAGTGACAGTAAATATTCATTGAATGTGATATTCCAGTATCATGGTGACTACTTTAGGCCATACAGCGATTTGTTCAGCTTTAGAACCAACAATCTCCTACTTTCTCCACCTCTGGTGGCTTAAGATATATTTCTTCTTCCAAGGTACCATGAAAAAATGCTGATGGCGTTAATACCTCCTACACATAGCCACTGCCTATACAACTCGTACTGTAGTTAGATTTGATACTGTTGCGCACATCTCCTTCCAATCTATTCCTTCATTTTGCACTTAATCGCGCCTTGTACGTTTGTGATATTTTGCAGGACTTCTTTTTGAGTCTTCCTTAATGTAAAGAACCCACTTTAATTGTCTTTACTTTAAAATTAATTTCTTTAGCTGTTCAAACGCAAGTATTTTCCATAATTTTCAAATCATTATGAATTACCATTTAACATTTTCGGAATCTCGTTTATGGAAACTTCCGCCTGTAATCTCGTAATAAAACCAAAAAGGTGGTTTTCTCTGACTACCACTTCGTCCAACTAGTTGGTTCTCAGTTTCGCGTAAAATCGGAACAACTAGGTTATCCAATTCATCCGTTTCTTAAATGTTCTTTGAAGGTATCTCAACTTCAACGCTCACTGTATTTAACCGATCCAGGTGAGTAGAATCATTAATATCACTTTCCACATTTTGAAAATTGCAAAAAATCCTGATGGCTGCGACTTTCTATTACACATTTGTAATGTATTTCTGTATTATTCCTCCAACTCAACATCGCGTGCATTGAAACCCGTAGATTTTTGAAAATTCCAAAGACGACATCCGTTTTTACACGATAATTTATTTATTTATTTCTTTAAGTTGTAATTTAAAGCTTTCCGGCCAATTATGTGTTAATTACAGTATACAACAACTCATATATTAGGTTTAATCTGCTCAATATAATAAATACAAAACAAAAATAACGTAGTAAAAATTAAACAGTAAATTTTTAAAGGTATTATATGATTTTAATGATATGACTTTTAAAGACATAAAATATGAAAAAAAAACAATTTAGAAGTTAATCGGTATATGATCTACAAATATAAGATAATCAGTATGTAATAAGAGCTGCTAACAACTTAATTGAAAACACAACATTTTGTCCGAAAGTTTGAAAGTGTCGCAGAATGTGTCTTTTTGTAAGAACCAGGACATAGTTTAAAACATTTAAAATTACCAAGTCATTTTAAAATTATAAATTCGTGATACTCTTACTACAAAAGCACGACCCATGAGTGTGGTTATCTTGGGACGTATAGCACGATTGAAGCACGATTGGATTTTCGTTAAATTGCTTGTAACTGTATTAATTTTCGTTTAACATGAATCGGAATTATTAAATCGGAATTATATAACCGCAGAAGGGCCATATTCACGCGCGAAACTACTCTATCAGTATGCAAATCAAATGAGAGCTTACATCAATCATAACGACCAAGCATTCAATATTGTGCACAAATTCAATAGGTACCCCATTGTAAGACAAATTCAATTCACATGGATGGGAAGCAAACAACATTGCTTTTGTCTTAAACGGATTCACTTTAAGTTTATTTGAAGACATCCACACAGAGAGACTGTGAAATACATCGTCAAGTTTTGCTTGAATAACGTCATTATTGGGGTAACTTCCATTGAAAAGCAGCTGAACACTATCTGCATACACAAAGTATAAACAATTATCCAACCTACTAAACAGATCATTTAAGTACAAAATTAAAATCATAGGTCTAAAAAAAAAGTCGAAAGTCGAAGAATAAAAAGTACGATCATTTATTGAAGAGATTAGGTAGAGTTATTAAGATTGCCTGTAGATCTTGTCGGAGTAATTATTTTTATGGGAATTTAAAAAGAATAGGAACGGATCATACCAAGTGTTGGAGGTTTATAAGTGATATACTGGGGAGAGTACAGAAAAAAGATTTTAACTTAAAAACATCAGCAGGAACTTTGGTTTTTGATGATGAGGTTCAAGCAAACCTTTTGAACCAGTATTTCATTCACGCTGTTAATTAATTAAGAAGTCAGATACTGATATTACCAGGGGATACATGGAATTATTTACGAACTTTAACCGCAACGTCGAATCGTTTTTTTTTTTTATTCAATCAGTTACTGTGGATGACATTAAGGTAATAATTAACAATTTAAATTTAAAAAAGTCAACTGGTTGTGATAATATTCCATCATTTCTAATGGTAAAATGCAGAGAGTCAATTGCACTCATTCTGTGTAATATATTTAATAAAATGGTTGATATGTCAAGTTTCCCTGAGTGTTTGAAAGTTAGCAAGATTGTTCCTATGCCAAAAGTATCGAATGCTTCTGAAACAAAAGATTTTCGTCCGGTTGCCTTGCTATCATTTATTGACAAAATCTTTGAAGAGATTATTCATACAAGACTTTTAGCATATTTTGATGAGAACAACTACTTTTGTAAATACCAATTTGGTTTCAAAAAAGGTTGTGGCACTGAAGAAGCGGTAGTAAATGTTGTTAACTTCATATGTAGTGGTTTGGATAATGGTTCAGTTGGTGTTGCAGGTATATTTCTTGATTTTACGAAGGCTTTTGATTTAGTTGATCACGAAATAATGCTGCAGAAATTAGAATTATATGGAATAGTGGGGAAAGAACTGGAATTACTTAAAGACTACTTTCAAAATAGGAAACAATTTGTGCAAGTAAACCTTTGTAAAAGTGAAATTGTAAATGTTGAATGTGGAGTACTACAAGGTAGCTGTCTAGGGCCGTTATTATTTTCAATTTTTTTGAATGATATTTGTAATTTGAACCTTGTTGGTAAAATGTATATGTTTGCAGATGACGTTTGTTTATTTTATCAATATAGTTACGATTTGACTATGAAAATTAACATGGAACGGGATATTGCCCTAATAGTTGAATATGCTAGGTTGAATAAAATTGTCCTGAATCCAAATAAAACTAAATTAATACGGTTTAGACCACATGCGAATGTATTAAATAATCATTTTAGTGTTTTAGTTGATGGTAATATAATTGCTGAAACCCATGAAGTTAAATACTTAGGGATTACTTTGCAAAGTAATCTCTCTTGGGATTCACATATAACTGAAGTTAAATCAAAAATTGCACCGGCTATTGGTATATTATACAAAATGAAATTCAAATTGAATGTGGAAACTAAAATATTAATTTATCAAGCCCTTATTCAAAGTCACCTAAATTACATGGCGTTAATATATGCTTACAAAAGGACAAATGTAATGAAATCATTATAAACTATGCGGAATAAAGCACTGAAAATAATTTACAATTTACCAAATTTTCATTCAACTATATCTTTGTATGTTAATGTTTGTAAATCCATATTGCCTATTTATGGACTTTATAAACATCAATTGCTCTTGTATGTTTTTAAGAGTTTGAACAATTTTGGCTATCGTACCATTAGTTTTTCCCAGAACCAATCGTTTATGTGTACAAGACATCAACAAAATCTAAGAACACCTAGATGCAGATTAGAAACTACTAAACAACGCATTGAATACATGGGTAGTTTAGAGTACAACAATTTGCCTGCAAACATGAAAAGAATAAATAGAATATCACACTTCAAACGTGAACTAAAAAGTTTTCTTTTACAGAACCTTGAAACGCTTTTTATGTAATTGCGGAATAATCCTAAAGAGTATTTTACGGATTCAAAACATGTATGTTTTGACATAATTTTTTATACACAGCATGTTTTTTTTGTCTCTTCTTTCATACATAATTATAATTTTAATAACATTTAAATTTGTATTTACTTTGTAACTGTTTTTTTGCCAACTTGCCTCTAACATGCCTTAAGGGCGCTTAGGCCATTTTTTAATCTAATATATATTTGTATATGAATTAATAAATACAATTATAAAAAAAAAGTACTGAACCTTGCGGAACACCATTTCTGACAGGCACTACATTCGACGTCACATCATTAAGACTCACGCATTCCTTCCTATCACATAAATATAGACACATAAGTTTGCATGCATTTCCCCCAAAGCCATACAATTGAGAAAGCTTGTTTATTAGACCGAAGTGGTCGACACTGTCAAAGGCTTTTTTTGATTAACGCCAAGCACCAGCAGCTTTTTTGCATACCATATTTCAGCAGGTGTTATTGATTTGTTTGAAGATTTTAATGGATACCGTTTTTTATATAAGTTGCTGCCAAAACACTCCCGTGCCACATATCCTTTGGCACTTGAAAATCGACAATCACTGCTCTTACTTTTTCAATAAGGCTTCGACTGGATCTTCCAGCCACGCTATTCTGGTGGGGACTATATGCCATTGCGGTTTTAACCTAAATTCCGTGTCTTTTGTACCATTTGTGTTGCTCATTTGAAAGGTGTTCACGTCAGAATGAATCCATTCAAGGAGTCGCTTTGATCTATCCCGTGGGCCATCAAAGTGGTCTGAGAAATGTTTCGCTTCTACACAGACGTCAGAGAAATCAACTTTACTTTTATTACCTTTTATTTTGGTATCATGTTGTTCTTCGCAAGAGTGTCCAAACCTTGCTGCCCAATATGCCCAAAAAGTCGGTGCTATAAAGTGGTTTGATCTGCACTCAAATTTATCACTGGTTTTTCAATAAAAATTTCTAATTCGTATAAGCGGCGTCGCTAATAAAGCTGTAGGTAGTAACCGTCCACTATTCGTAATGAAGGCTCGATTCCCCTGAAAGCTTGCAGAAGCACCAGCTTTAGTTAGTTTTCTAACGGATAAAAGATTGTCTCTTAATTCAGGAGCATAATGCTCGTTTTATATTGTGATCTCAAATCATCCATCCGATATGCCGACAATGTTTCCAAAAGAGTTTGCCAATATTAATTGTCTTTTGCAACATTAATTTTAACAGGACCATCAAGCTTTTTTTAAATCTTTAAAGTACCAATTTTCTGTTGTAGGTTGTTCGCTAGTTCCTGAATCCGACCTAAAACAATCTTAGAGTTTTGATAAAAACTTTTCTGGCACATCCGTCATAAAGTAGAAACGTATATTTATAGCATTAGCTTCAATTGACTTATAAAACTTCGCCAGATGTCCTATCTTATTGCCTTGTTTGCAAAAGCAGTCTTTTCTTGCACTTCTTCTACATTGCGTTCATTAATTTTTTTTTGTCTTTGCAAACAATCGTCCTTTTACGATGTCTAACCTTGATTTAATTTAATTTATTCAGGATTGTAATTTTAAGCCTCAAGGCCGATTTGATTAAATTATAATATTGCAACGTGTCTTCTCCATAATTCAATAACAAATGCATTATACAACTTTACAATACTAATGTTATAAAAAAAGTTAACGTATCTTAATACCAAAAAATATGATTTACAATATGACGATCTATTTCACTTATGGTTTTTCACTATATATGTTTTCCGTCCTAAAATACGAAATTATAACATTAATTGGAATTTAGAGCTACTCCATAATATAACGCAAATTTTAATAAGAGATTAAATGGTAATAATTAGTAACTTCAATTAATTTTTTTAAGATTTACTTAACTAAGTAATTGAGATGCTATACAGGTAATACCTCAAAAAAAATTAAAAGGAAAAAAATAATAAGTTTAGCGATAATCATTTCTCCGTTCAGAATGAAAAGAAAGATGGACAGCAAACTATCTGACGACAATATCAAAGAAAAAAGGCGTCAAGCGGATAATTACATACATAGATGAGGAATTTCATTGAAATAAGCAAGAAGTCTCTTCTTGTAAGTGTTTTGGGATGAAGAAAAAATTTTTAATGTGTTTGGAAATTTTTTTAACTGCCTGCCTACTCTTACTTGAAAAGATCTGCTCATATAATATTTTGTGTTATGAATAATCAATTGATTAAGTGCGAATTGATCGAGTGAAGAAGAATGCTCGCTTGATGTCATTGGTGTTAGTGAGACTTGGTTAAAACCGTCTGTACCATCTAACAAAATATCTATCTCTGGATATTCTTGTTGTCGGAATGATCGTCCCAGCCAAAGAGGTAGCGGAGTTGCATTGTATGTTTCAAACTCCGTTAAATATAAAGTAGTTTTAAGGAGTGACAACTATGGTGTACTTGAATGCTTGTTTGTGGAATTGTTGCTTGGTAGAAGAAAAGTATTAGTTGGAGTTGTTTATCTACCGCATGGTGATTTTAAACTATTTGAGAACTATATTTCCAACTTGCTGGTTCAGTACTCAGATGTTATTATAATGGGTGATTTTAATTGAAATTTGTTTGATATTGTGAAGTCGCATGGTGTTAGAGAAGCAAGCAGGAGAATGAATATGGTGGTTAGACATAATTCTTTGCCTACAAATTTTAATGTATCTTATAAATCTACTTCGCTAATCGATTTTTTCCTTATTTCGTCATTAGATCTTATAGCTGATTCTGGTCAATTCATTTGCCCAAGCATTTCTAACCATGCTTGTATTTTTATCTCCATTGATATAGCTGTTAGAAACAAGGAATATTTTTATGAATTTATTGACTACAAAGCTGTGAATTCGGATACCTTGCGTGATTTCATAAGTTTCATAGATTTTCCACAATTATATACTACAACAATGTCGACATGCAACTTAATGTTTTTGTTTCTTGCCTTTCGTCGATACATACTATTTTCCTACTTAAAAGAAAATTAGTTCCTGCTTTTAAGGATAACTGGATTAACTCTAAAAATTTAACGTATTATGCGTCAATTCGCGATCTGGCTTATAAAGCATATTTGGAAGATAAAACAGAAATTAATTGGAAAATATTTTGCAGGTCAAGGAATAAGGCTAAATCTGTGATCAGAAAGGGAAAGATTGATGCACATTCCAGGGCATTTAGGTGTAAATCAACGAAAGGATTGTGGATTGTGGAAACTAATGGGTTCTCTTCAGACAAATCTTTTCCGAGTAAAGTGAATGTTAATGAACTCAATGAGGCGTTTGTAAGCTATCAATTGGATTCATACAGTGATAATGTTATGAATTTCCCGCGGCGGGAGAGTGGTTTTTCGTTTCAATGTGTTGAGCTACGGGGCTTGGAGAAAGCGTTTCTAATGATTAAGTCTAACGCAGCCGGTTGTGACGGATTTTCTTTAAAATTTTTAAAATTTGTACTCCCCTATATTTCAAACCATTTCCTACATATTGTGAACAACATCTTGACTACATCTGAGTATCCATCAGCATGGAAATTAACAAAAATAGTCCCAGTGGTAAAAAAGGACTCAACACAGTCTGTGGCCAGTTATAGGCCAATTTCAATTTTGCCAAAGATAGTGGGGCATATTTTGAAAATACAATTAGCCAAATATCTCGAGGTTAGGTCTTTTCTGAATGATTGTCAATGTGGATTCAGAAAAGATAGAAGCACTACTTCTTTGCTACTAGGTCTGACTGATAGTATTCGGGAAAATTTCAATGGGAGAAAATTATGTGTATTGCTGTCATTGGATCTGGAAAAGGCGTTTGATCGAGTGGATCACAAATTTTTGATTTATAAGTTATATAATTTTTACGAGTTTGCAAACAATGCTTGTAGTTTAATTTACTCCTACCTTTCAGGAAGTAAGCAACAAGTTTGTGCCAATGGTAAATATAGTAATGTGCTCAGCGTAAAGAGTGGGGTGCCGCAAGGTTCAGTCTTGGGCCCGATTCTCTTCACTCTTTACATCAACGATCTTTTTCCAAAATTTGATACTCTGTGTAAACCGTATGTCTTTGTTGATGATATTCAGTTGCTATTTAAAGGGGATTACCAGTTTTTAAACGTTTTTCAGGATAAAATTAATTATGTGCTTGATAGGTTACGTGATTGGATGTCAGAAAACAGACTTTGTGTCAATTCTTCTAAGTCCAAAGCTATGATTTATTCGAACCAAACTGAAGGGGATTTGCGAGTAGTTATAATGGTTCTAATTTACAGTTTGTGAATGACATGAAATGTTTGGGAGTCTTATTAGATGATAAGCTGCGTTTTGAGAAGCACATTAATCATGTTGTTTTAAGTGTTAACTATGCATTGAGGCAGTTATACACAACTAATTTGTCGCTCCCGCTGTATGTGAAAAAGCAACTGGTTCATGCCCTAGTTATGCCAAGTATTATGTACTGCTTAGAGATATACTCTGCTACTAATCAAAAATATATAAAACTCCTTCAATTATCTTTGAACAGAGCTGTTCGCTACATCTTTTCTCTAAAGAGACGTGTACATATAACACCTTTTGTGATTAAATTTCTGGGATGTTCATTTTCTGCATTTGTCGATGTACGATTGCTGTTGTGTTTTTACAAAATATATTCTAACCAATGTCCGTGTTTCCTATACGAATCTTTTAAATTTTGTCATTCCGTTCGTAGAAGGCAATTGTTTATCCCCAAACTTTGCCATCTTACAGCACGATCTTTTAATGTAAGAGTAGCTCGTAGCTATAATGCATTGCCAAATGAGCTTAGAAATTTAAATATATCATACACAATATTTCGTAATAGACTTATCTATCGTATGCAGTTGACGTAGGTGAATATTCTTTACATCTTACAACTTCTTTTACATCTTAATGCTTGCATTTACGAGTGATATTTGTTAATTATTGGTGTATTTATTGGTTGATATTAAATGTATGATTTTATGTGATCAATTTTTATTTTATATACATTTTCACGTTTACTTTGGAGTAGTATTTATCTAAAGTTATGCATTTTATTATGATTTACCAACCAAAAAAAAGAAACTTGCAATCGGCCTGACCTACATATACATATATTATTCAATATTTAATTTCTTTCATTATTTTTATTTCCCTTGATATCGCCTACTTTTGGGTGCACTTCAATTTAAACGTTGTAGGTAAATAGTTACTAGGTAATTTGATGTTATATTCTAAGTTATATTTTGTTTTTGTTTCCCAATTCAAGTAGTATTTATTTTATGCATTTTGTAATTTGTTTAATATTGGCCAAAAGGCTTTAAATTACAAGACTGTCAATAAATGAAATGAATTAAATAATTCTACAAGAAACAGCGGTGATTGATTTTTGATAAAATTAAAAAACAAAAGCAATGAACGAGTAACTACAAAATTTAGGATTCTCTAAAGTCTGCAACGTCGTAACCAATGGGTCAAGCTTTTCCAGCAAAGACAGAAAGATATGAATTCCGTATCCTTAACCTTTGGCTCCAGCAAGTTTAAGTTGCCTAACCAAATTTTCACAATTTTGCAAATGTAGTGTTGCTAATTGTACAGGCCGCAAGATATCCCACATGACCCTTGCAGTTTATTTATCACGAACGCAATTTAAACAATCGCCATGTATATAATTTAACAAGCGATCCTTTGCTCTTCTGCTTCTTTTCAAGAATTCTGCTCTTTTCTTGTCATCCTTGCCATTTTAAAGAACTTCAAACAATAACAAATATACTGGTACGGTTGCTTTTTAAATTCTAACATTTCTACACTTTCCTTGTGAAAATCAGTTATACTTCTAAGATTGCTAAGACATAGATTGCATATATCACAAGTGCTACAGTTACATATATGTCTGACGATAAATAAACGAACACACTAGTACGAACAAACATCAGAAGCAATTCGCTAATGAAATTCTGCTTTCCATTTCATGATTTTTATACTGCGTCTTTGTTTATAAAATATGTTTTCAATTGTCAATGTTGGTGATGTTCGGTAATTTTTAGGTCTGTAAAATTCACCTCTGAGCGTGACGACTTGCACTACTGAATTCCTTAAGAACAATGTAAAAATGCTTTGACGTATGCTCGGAGAGGGGATAAAAACATAATCACCCATATAGAACTCTTTTTTTTAACAAAATTTTAAAACGTAAGTGAAGTTGCTCTAAAATTGAAACTCAAAAAAAGAGACCACATGAAGATGAAATCAAATAAGCCTTAACAAATTTAACCTTACTTGCCAAATGATACAAGTTATATTTATTGAACCTTTTCTATTTGAGAAATATTGGATGTGGCATGTGAAAATTCGCATGCAATCATTTTTGGTAGTTTTCTATCAAACACAAATACCGAAAGGTATATATTTCATTTCATTTATCTCAATTTTGATAACGTAGGAAGGTAGTAAGCTCCATAAGACCAGTAAACTGATAACGTAATAAACATAACCGAAATATAGATAAGCTACCGTTCTTCTTGGTAATATGGTTGATCATTTGCCAAATCGTATGTACATATTAGTAGTATAATATTAGTTGCTTATTGAGAACTTACAAATATCGGTAGCTGTAATATACTTACACATTTATTCTGTTTATGTATAAATATATGTTAGCATACGTACATGGCTGACCTACATAAATTGACAGCTGCAGGGAATTTGGTTTTAGTCAGCTGCATACTCTTATGCGAATGGGACGTTGTAACTGCATATGCGTCCAACGGAACTCTTGAAGAATATGCTTACGCTAATTGGTATAAACGTGATAAAGATGTTACCATTAGTCCTCTAGAACAATCGGTTGTGCCGGCAGGAATAGTCGAAACCACCACCCCCTACCACAGTGAAGTTTCAGATGACACAGCAAGTAACACTAATATTTTCAAAACGGAAAACACTAATGAACTTGGACCGTCTGCTAACTATCTGCTAGATAGTGGCCTCATGAATAACATGAATGAAACTGAGTTCGATCAGATTCTTTTTCATTTTGACGGAGTTGATGATAGCTCATGCTTGTTCAGCAATATTAAATCTTCATTGATGTGGTGGACATATCCAAATGGAACTTTAAAGCAACTGAATTTCAATATCCCACGTAAATTTTTACCTTAATTGAAAATAACAATGATGAACACATTTTTTTCTTTAGCAATAATTAATTACGTGGATCTGTCTTACCGACACATATCTAGTGACGACGCTCTTTATGTCAAGATTAGATCATTGGAAATAAATGAAATAGTTGTATTTTCTGCAGCATATAACAATCTCACTGCCGTACCTCATCGCGCGCTTGAGTTGATATCTAGAAGCCTAAAATATTTAACTTTGCGTGGTAATACCTTTTATCCGGATACTCCAGCAACGCAGAAGGAAGGTGAGTCAAAGGGCACGTGACCTACACTGTCAGCTACAAAAAATTATAATACTAATAATTGGGTTTCAGTTAAACACAGATTAAATAATGGAAAAAGATATAGTCAATCTTATGTGGACAACGGAGTGGAACATAGCAATTTTAATAGCAACATTCCGGGTGAAGTCTTAAATCTTTTACCGGACTATCAGAGAGAACACAAGCTGTTTTCAAAAAATGGTAAGACATGTATTAAACATTGATATTTACGTGTACATCTTTATATATATAATTCTACTGTACGGGCGTTGTCACTGAACTCCTCCTAAACGGCTGGACCGCTTTGCATAAATTTTTGTATATGCGTCTGGGTGGTGCCCGGGATGGTTTAGATTTACAATTCGGTCCAATTGGACAAAGGGGCGTGGTACCTCCCATACAAACAAAAAATCAAAAATCAATTATTTCTGCTCCTGCTTACGGTGTTTGAACAAAATTTGGTGCGTAGGTTTGGTGTACATATCTTAAGTGCTACTGCAAATATGGATGGGATTGGACAATGGGGCGTGGTACCTCCCATACAAACCATAAATTAAATATCCAATATTTCTGCTCCTGTTTACGGTATTTGAACAAAATTTGGTACATCGGTTTGGTGTACATATCTTAAGTGCTGCTGCAAATATGGGCGGGATTGGACAATGGGGAGTGGTACCTCCTATACAAACCACAAATTAAAAAGCAATTATTTCTGCTCCTGCTAACGGTATTTAAACAGAATTTTGTATTTCGGTTAAGTGAACATATTTTAAGTTCTTCTGCAAATATAGGCGTTTCTTATTATAATATACCGACTGGCATGAAACATTTCCAATAAAAATAAAATTTGAAGGCAAAGCAACGTTTGCCGGGTCTGCTAGTTTTTTTTATAAAAAAATTGGGCAAATCTAGGTCTACGTTTTTCATATGAAAATGTTTGTCAGGATACAAGGGCAAGAGTTACGAAAAAAACTTCGGAAAAATACATTTTCACGAGCACGAAAAAATAAGATAAATACAACTGTCACAATGCAGAAAGTCACTGAAGAGGAATAAGCAAAATAAATATTATAAATATTTGCTTGCCGATTTCGATCGTATTAGTGATATATTTGCTTTTAAGGGTATCGCGAACTACAAACTGGGAGCCCAGAGCTAAAAATCTTGACCTAGATCTCTGCTTACAGTCACTATCTCTCTGCCTTCGGTGTCATAATATCCGAGGTGTTGGCAATGACGTACAATTTTTGTTCTTGCGATCTCTCTTACTAATAGCAAAAGTTAATTTATGTTATAAGCGCATATATTTTTGCTTGTACTGAGTATGTTTAGTCCGAGCTCTTTTTACAAATATTTGGTATCTGACAATGTTTTATTTTATTTTTTCTAACAGATGAAGGAATAATATGGGCACAATTTCCATACCTACCAAACTTAATTGAATTGGATGTGAGCAATTGCCACATTGAATACGTAACGAAAGATGCGTTTTATAATATAAGCAATTTAAAGAGCCTCTATATGTCCCACAACAAGATGCTGACAATTCCCTCCGACACATTTTATTATGTGCAGTCCCTCCATTACTTAGATTTGTCATATACCAATGTATTTGACTATAACATCCATGTATCAACACCGACGTTGGAAGCTGTTATAAACACGATCTATGGTCTTAAAATACAACAGACGACATTCAAATATCTACCTGATATAGTATACCTCGATTTATCTCATACAAAGCTAACCCGAAATAGCGCTGTAGCTTTTGCACATTTAGGAAAAAGGCTTAAGTACCTCAGTCTATGTTATACAGCGTTTCCCATGATAGGTAATGCATTATTCAAAAACACGGCACTTGTCGGCTTAGATTTATCCGGCAACACCTACGCCGCTTATAATATAATCGACGACGCCTTCGAAGGCATATCAGATACGCTAAGTGTTCTATATTTTGAGAGGTCCAATTTGAAAGATATATCATGGATTAAATGCTTAAGTAACCTCAAAGTGCTAGGTCTCGCGGGCAATAATATAAACTCATTAACTTTCGACATATTCAGTACATTATCCAGCTTACAGGTGCTTGATTTAGGTATGAATCATGTGGGTAACTGGTATAACCGTGTGTTTACAAATAACATCGATCTTCGCATTCTCAACTTAAGAAATAATAATATTAACATCATAACTTCAGAAATGCTTAAAGATTTCAGTTTGCTTGATTATTTGAGCATAGGCGACAACAATTTCGTGTGCGACTGCATGCTAAGGGATCTAGTTGACATTGCGACATCGAATACGGAAAAATATAATTGTGCTCGTAATCTCTTGCAAGACGCGCACGACCTTATTAATTACGATTTGAATGCATTGTATGACAGCAAAAATTACATTGAATTCAAGGACAGAATGTCAAAGCTAAAGATTTCTGGCAAAGTAAATATTTCGTCAATAGTAATACTCAGCTCCATAAGGCTTTTAAAACAAGGAATAGGACAGAAGGGTGCTACAATCACTAAGAAATATCTCAACAAAACGCGATTTGCGTTTGAATCGTTCAACGCAACAAGATCTCTAAACACATGCTTATCATCAGAAACGGAGATGAATAGAAATACTGAGAGTATAAATAGATCTTTGCTTAACTTTAAACTACTTGATTACCAGGAAGAAAGTTATTGGTGCTTTAATGAGACTGAGAAACTGAGTCTGCTCCATCTTACTTGCAATCAGCGTTCATTTACCGAAGACATCGAAAACCAGCTTCACAACCTTACTGTTTACGTAGTTAGTTTCGTCTGTACTCTATTGGGAATATCCATTATCGGTGTAGTTATTTACTTCAAACGTTGGCATATATATTATTACTACTCGTCTTTAAAGTCAGCTGCTTTGATATCAGAAGCTGTAAAAGAGAGTGTAGAGAAATTTAATTCAATGTCTGAGCATGAACCATACATGTTGTATGACATATTTATTAGCTATTGTCAAAATGATCGCGACTGGGTTTTAGAACATCTAATGCCAAATATAGAGGAAAATGGAGACATATCAATATGTTTGCACGAAAGAGATTTTCAGGTGAATAACATTTTGAAATGATTTCCTTATATATGTTTATGTTATTCGCCGCTTTCTTGCAGGTTGGTGTTACTATCCTTGATAATATAATATCATGTATGGATAGATCGCGCGCCTTAATGCTCATCATTTCTTCAAACTTTTTACTTAGCCATTGGTGCCAGTTTGAAATGCACTTGGCTCAACACAGGTAAGGCTTTTGATATCAATTCATCGAGAGCATCACGTTGTGTTAACAAAGATCAATTTATAGGATGTTTGACGTCAGTAACGACCACCTGATCCTTGTATTTCTGGAGGAGATACCTATAAACAAACGTCCAAAAAATCTCCAATACTTAATGGATGTAAAAACGTATATAAAATGGCCTGGTGCGAAAAATAAAAAAGAAATTCGTACCGACGACATCAAATTATTTTGGAGACGCTTAAAGCGTGCTCTTAATAATATAAGAAAATAGATTATTTAGTTTCATCATAGCAAAAAAAGTACCTGATATTTTTATAAAAAAATATATGTATATATATATAGAGATATATAAATATATATATATACATATATATATATATATATATATGTGTGTATCTTATATATCTTATGTCTTATGTACGAATAACTGTACAGTTACGGTGTGTGCCTGGCAAATAAAGAGCGTATTTTTGATGTTTTGTTCATGTTTGAATGTAATTTATTTTATTTTAGATCTGTTAACCGTTAAAAATATGTGATTTTATAAACAATGTTATCCTTCCATTGCTGTTCTCATAATTAATACGAATATTTCCAAATCTATGCGGTTATCGATGCTCAAAAATACCTCATTATTAAGTTACAAAATCATGCATTAATCCGTAAGAGATTTATACAAATATTATCTGATCTCTGGCAAATGGCTGCGGGATCCGATAACACATATGGGCAAGGAAATATAAAGAATACAAATAGGCGCCGCTAGACTTATACAGTATAATCTTCTGAAACGGTTGAAGTAGGAATAAGAGTAAATTAGGATAAATCTTTTATTCAGGCGATGTTTTCTTCTGCAAATTTATCTAGTAATCATCTAAATCGAAGTCTTCGTTGTCTAATTCATCCAGCTGCATGCTTTGGAAATCCACCTTGTACCGCAATATACCTGAATGGGTTTAAAAGTAAACTTAATTAAAATTATAAATAAATGAAAATAATACTTAGAAAAGTTCTGTGTGTACTGAAAGAAAATGGATGAACTAAAAAAACATATATATTACGAAAAACGCAACCAACTAGGAAAATCGGTATAGCGAATTTTCCTCAAATGCACAATTCTAGAATATTACTTTATTAGCACTGATTTTATATTAGATAGCAGCTTTTGGATTACACTCTAGACGAAAGTTTGGGGAACGTTTTCAGTGGTACATCTTATATCAAAGTCAGTGAAATACTTTTAGGAAATTGTTACGTCATTACTTAAATTATAACTGATGCATACTAAGAGATCGACAATGTCGTCATGTACACAAGCCACTTTCGTCCACATTAAAATAAATTGATAACATATTTAGTAATCATCGAGGTCAACATCTTCCAGAGGTTCGTCGGCTTGTAACGACTGAAAGTCGACTTTATACCGTAAAATGCCTAAGAAGCGATTAGGATCAGCAAATACAAAGCAAATTTTAGCATTAAAAATACAAATAAATGACGTGAGAATCCACGGAGAGAAAGGAAGAGAAAAGAGAATTCGAACAATTTTTAGAATACATAATGATTACTTGACAGTAGCGTACCATTTATTAATATGGTGTTATATCAATCAACATACCTCCAATGCCACCAAAACCGCGAACAAACTGGCTTCCCTCTTGAGACTTATCGGTAATTATTTCCAGTGTTGCGCCGAACATTTTATAGTTGTTCGCCAGCCATTCCAAGAGCGGTTGCGATTCAATAAGCTCCATTTCGACACCAGTCTTTAGCAAAGATGTGCAAATATATAATTTAATGTTTATTTGGACTTTTCTTTGCGGTACATACCTCCTTATCTGTGAAGTGCGACTTGTCTTTCTCTTGTTCTGGCGTCAAATGCAACACCGTAGTTGACGTTGAATTGGCATGATTCTTTAAGACATAACGCTGAATGTCTAAATTCTCCCAACAAATCAATGTCTCAACAGAGCCCAGTTCCAAAGCGCGTAATGTATCTTCGACTCCGAAGCAATATTTTCCCGTATCCTATTCCGGTAAAATACATATGCTGTCATTTTATGTCGCAGATTTTGCTAAATTCGTACCTGAGAAATTTCATCAAAGTAACGTCCAATCAATTTTTTTTCCTGAATGAACTTGACATTTTGTAGTGATTCGGCAGCCAACTCAATTGCTTGATTGAAACCGTTCTCGCCTCCATAAGATACATCAACAAGTTTAATTATTTTCGATTGAAGTCTCTATACAAAATATACAATTAATGCAAAAAAAATTCAAAAATTTTATCATTAATGACTTACCGGGTCAAACATATCCGATTGACTCAGTTCAGTTTTAAAATCAGCACTACCTGCGAGAATTAGACCAGCTATGTTTGGCTTATCATTTGTAATAAACAGTTGCGTTGCAACTTCAGCGACTTTTCGTACGTAATTATGACGTTTCTCCATGCGCAAGCGAGCAAAGCGCAATGCAGATTGGCCACCACGTCCGTGCTTTTTCGGTAAGTCAACGGTAAACTTGTGCAATACTTCTCTCGTATTGCCCTGCAATGTACCGAACAATGCACCATTACCGTCCATAACAATAAATCCAAATTTATTATCATCAGCCAGAAGTGCGGTTAGTGCTTCAGTGTGGAATTTATTGTCACACAGATATAAGGATGTGTTTATAGGTTTAAAGGGTTCGAAATCAATGTTGACTTTCTTTTCTTTGCCCTCCTCTGTCACAATTGTTCCACAATAAATAACCAAACCGTTGGGAGGCACTATTCAGAATAGACAGTTATTAAATGTGTAAGATTATACGTAGCAAGTTACCTTTGGTGTACAGTTTGAGTCTATGCTGTACCGACGTAATTGCGCCTAAAACAGAAAGGCGGTTCACCCGAGACTTGATATTTGAGGCTGTACCAAACTCATCGGCCAACATTTTGCTTACTCGAGATATTTGATCCTTAGGCGGTATAATTAAAGATATCATGCTGGTTCCATTGCTGCGAATTGAATTTTAATAAAATGAGAATCAAGATAATAGTTTAAATATCATTTATATACAGCGATAACTAATGGGGAAGCAGAAAGGTTGTGATCGCATGACAATGCAAATACATTTGCCCAGGGACATTCATAGCATGCCAGATTACTGAATCGAAGGATCAGGCAAATATCGTTCAACAGTCACCTCCATGTTCTTCGTAAAACCATGGTTATTCAAAGGTATTTTTCCCAATAAAGCCTCATATAATAAAGTAGTTGAGAAAAGTGTTTTGTATGGGAGAAGCTCATCATTTGTGTGCCCACGAAATGTTACATGAAGTAGTACCTTTATACATTCCCACAAAAAAAAATTAACAACAAATAATAATATACATACCCACGGGCCATTTCCAGACTTTTTATCAATTTTTTTATTTTCCAGATTTCCACATTGCGATCGGCTGACGTTTCTTCCCCTGACATTGCTGTTCTTCAAACCGATTTACTCTTTCGTTCACAAACAAAAAAAAACGTTGTTCCCGAACGTTTCCTCTTCGGAATAATGTGCAGAGCACCTGGCTTAGGCGGGCGCGAAATCGACTTGATACTTGTGCAGCAAGTTTATGTCTTCACGATCTGTGCTGTCCCTTTCTAGGAATCTAAAAACCAGCAAAAGAAAAAAAAAAGAAAAGCAAGGACATTATTAAAAGAAGTTACCGAAAAGCGCAGGCTTTAAAGCCATTTTGAAGTGTGATAGGTGGACTTTTTTAATTCTGTAATAAACGGACAATTCTTAGGTGAGTGTTTAGACAGTTAATTAACTAAAGTGAACAACGTCTATATCTAAATATGGAGGAGATTATAAAACCCTAAGAAGGCACAAAGAAAGTTTGGCGTTACAAATCAAGTTTCGCATAAACCAAAAACAAATATTCAGCAGTATATGAGAGCGCAGATGCGCTTTGCAGTTTCATAAGAGTACGAGAGGCAAGCAGAAGTATTTCTTTACAAGTATCACAAATCGGGTTGGGCCTTTGAACATTTTTTCTCCACATATAATAAAAAATTCGATAATCGAAATTGATATTTTTTTGTATTAAGTGGATATACTTTGTGTAGATTTACCAATTTTATCTTTTGTCCAAACGAGATGTTGTCTACGTTGCCTCTTTTTCTTTTCACAAAAAAAAACTGTTCGTGGCAAACGAATGACTACAACGTGTATTTGCACAAATGGGGTTTCTTACTGTAAAAAAAATCACGGCTGTATTTAATCGTTTTGTGAGACTACGTTCCTGGCAGATGTTTCAGTTACTTTTCATGAAAATTTATACATATTTGGGGCAATTTGCCTTGACCAACGTGAAACAGTAACCAATGTGAATAAACCACTAGATGTTTTGGCAACACGGGACACTTTTACTTATTCTCACACATAATTTGTCGACCGATTTACATTTTGTCAAAAGAACCACCCGTCGCAATACTGAACGTTTTTACAAGAACATTAAAGTATTCAAGATAATGCATAGTCACTAACTTACTTACGGAGGTTGAAGTTTATTAATACTTCTCAGAAAAAATCTAAAAAAAAAGTACCGAAAAAAATCAAGCTGTTGACACCTTTGATGAGGTTTTCTTAAATTCCACACATGTGCAACTCGTATATAGAAAATAGCGGTGGAAACCAAACTATTTGAAAAGAGGTTTCTAGTTATCGAAATCGATTAATTTGCAATCGATTTTAATGGGGATGATACCGACAGATAGGTCCAACAGATTTAACACCATTAGATGACAATTCGACTATATTTCAATTTTAGTCGTCTATACATTTTTTGAATTGGATTAAATTTACTAGACCGACCTGTTAGTGTATTATCTCCTTAATGTGATTATTAAATTTACTTCACTACCCACTTTTTATGAGCTTGGGTTAAGGAAATAATGACACACAACCAGACCGATCTGACAGATATAAGTCCGATAGTGGATAGTTTGATTTTCGCACTTGTCGTTTTCGCTATTTCTCAAATTGGGTTAAGTCTATCAAATTTTTGAGAGGTTTATTTGGCTTAAAAACTGTAATCTTGATTCGCACTGTACCCTGTTTCACCGCCGACTAGACTCGCATGTCAAATTTGTTGCAAATGCTTAGTATAATGATTTATGGCGGACTATTAAGAAATAGTGAGAATCCGATAAGAGGATTGTATACTAACGCGTTGATTATACAGTTTAAAGCATAATTGGAAAAATTAAAAAATGTTTTCTATGCCAATTTTAATATAGTGCGACTATCGGTCGGATAGATCTGCTTGTTATTTACATTTTCGATTATTTCAGTGGTTTATTCAATCGTTTGGCTCAGGATATAAAAGATTGGTTCGACAGATACAACATTGTTCGTGAATAATTTGGTTACTCGTTCAAAATGTTGTCAGTTTTATGCAATATTCTTATGTCTGAAAGTCTGATCTGACATCATATCATTACGTTTACGGTGTGTATATTAATGGAAATGCTACAATAATGCTTGCTTACACTAGCACGACGCGGCAAAGCGCTTCAGCTTCAAAGGTCGTTCTTCTGAGAGCCAAATGTTAATGTATTTGTGCAACGAAGTGTTTTTGTGTCCCTAGTTCCTATCATTAAGCACCAAACCGGAGAGAAGAAATTTCCTCCTACCATTACCACTATTTTACGAATGTTTGTGACAGAGGTTTTAATCGATGTTACGGCTTCACTTCCTTTTGCTTAGTTTATTAATGCTTTCACATAAAACTTTAGTTTCCTTTGCTATTGTACGTTTGACAAAACGAACAACATAAAATATATGTGGAAAAAATAGAACAATTCCTCGAAAAATGCTTCAGGTACTTTGCGAACAGTATTTTTCATATACGTCACAGCTACATAATTGTCGTTTGAGGTTCGTGGTGCCCCGTTGTGCATATTTTCGTAAAAATCTATGTACACAATTCTTATTATTTAGTTGCGCTTTATCGCGGTATGTTGGTACAAGTGGGTGTTAAAAGAGCAATCCGACATATCTATATCTATCTGTGGGCGATTTGGGCAGGTTTTTATACGCAATTTCTGTCAAATTTATCTAATAAGTCAAAATTCCAGAACAAGCAGCCAGTGCGCCATCGTCTTAATGCGAGAGCGAGGTATTTTGGTCTGTTAAAATCGTACGTTATAATAGCGATATCATTTTGGTTAGGCGCTCATAAGCAAAAGCTAAGCAGCAGCACGGTTGCACTGATGGGCAGCAACAAAAATCAACAAATATTCGGTATCAGGCTGCTTTCGTAGTGGCTTCTACAGGCATTTTTTATTACCTCAAAACATTCGAGTTTGGCGTTTTTTTTCTTTCTTGGAAAATATTAATTCTCGCTCTGAGAGAGTGCACTTTTATATTGTTGTGTTCCTTGAATTCGCATAAAGCAAAGAATTTAGCAGCAATGGGGGACAACGAACAAAAGGCACAGCAACTAATGACCGAGGCTGAAAAGAAATTGACGCAACAGAAAAGTTTCCTTGGTTCACTATTTGGGTATGCAATTTTGTATTTTCGTCGTATCTAGGGTGCATATGTCATGTAATTTCGCAGATAATGGTGGCATTTGGTGTATATAAAAACATTGGCGAAATGTATTGAAAACGGTACGTGAGATCTACTAGTTATGTGTCCGATGGAAGTTCAGAGAAGAAAACTATGATTCATCTAGCAAAAATGCACAACTGCAACTGCCGAGTTTACCACAGCTCAAAACTACCTTTTCTACATTTTTTTTGAACTAGCTTTTATTTCAAAGTTTGAATCAATGATTTTGATTACTGGAAGCATACCGCCAGTATGGTGCTGTCATTGAGGGCGTTTTTAGGAGTAAAATTGGATTACTAATGCAAATATATGTAGCAGGCTTCCGATAGGATATTAAAGAACTTGAAATTTGGGGAAAACGCCTTGTGTGGCACATAAAGTTTTGTGTTGTCACGTAATTGTTAGCTGTACTAACTTTGAGTAATTTTGTTTCGCCTTAGGGGTTCCAACAAAGTAGAAGAAGCGATAGAATGCTATCATCGCGCGGGCAACATGTTCAAAATGTCTAAAAACTGGACAAAAGCTGGCGAATGTTTTTGTGAGGCTGCAAAACTACACGCCAGGAGTGGCAGCCGACACGATGCAGGTACAAACTTTGTAGATGCAGCAAATTGTTACAAAAAGGTTATTCTTAGCTTGAGCGTAAAAAGTAGCCACCGAAGTTGAAGTTCGTTTTATATATATTACAGGTTGACGTTGAAAGTGCCGTAGCATGTCTGCTGAAAGCCATTGAGATTTATACAGACATGGGTAGATTTACTATGGCTGCCAAATACCACCAAAACATAGCGGAAATGTACGAGAGTGATCCCTACACTTTGCAAAAAGCCATAGAACAATATGAACAGGCAGCGGACTACTTTAAAGGGGAAGAGTCTACAAGCTCCGCGAACAAATGTATGCTGAAAGTAGCTCAGTATGCTGCGCAGCTTGACGATTACGAGAAGGCGATTTCGATTTACGAGCAGGTATTGTGTAGAAAACTGTCGGATGATTGCATCATATTCCCATCTGTATTGTATTTTGACATTCGTATGGTTTTGTCGAATTGATTTTCAGGTAGCAATTACATCTCTTGAAAGTTCGCTCCTCAAATATAGCGCAAAGGAATATTTCTTTCGTGCAGCACTGTGTCATTTAAGTGTCGACCTATTGAATGCCCAGCATGCCATTGAGAGGTACTCGCAGCAGTATCCAGCATTCCAAGACTGCAGAGAGTATAAGCTAATTAAGGTGATGAAGTTATTAACACTATCGTATA
>JAHXMU010000173.1:0-25105 GCA_019455685.1 Philornis downsi
ATATGTATATGTAATGTGAGAAATAATAATAATAAAATTTTTTGCGAAAAGACAACAACAAATATAACATATAACACAAAAAAACACGAATATTTAAATTCCAGTGATTTTAGTTTAAGCTAAAGGTTTATGACTTGTAAATAATACTAACAATTAAATTATGTAATAATAAAACGAATAAAATAAAATGAAATGAATAAAAAACTACAACACAAAAAAAAACGCAATACTAAATTAAGTGTATAAAATACATTAAAGGGTGGAAAAAGCAACAAAAATTGGAAAAAAATGTAAGCAATAGTGAGGAAATTAAATGAAATCCCAGTTGGAAATTAAGCAGAGCTCAGATAAAGTTTAAAATCTTGTGATTTCTTTTTCTAAAGGCAATAGGAATGTTTTTTTTTTATAATGAACGGCGTTATGCGAATAATTGTCGAATAGAAATGCTAACACAGATAATTATGGAAAGTGATGCCAAATTTTGCAGATGTTATACAATTTTGTGTTCTCGTTGTTTGGAATCTATTTTAAAGTAAATGAAAGTAAACATTTGATTGCTACAAAAAGGAGGTATTTCGTATAATGTATGAAGTATAATAGAATGTTTCAAATTGTTTTTGATTAAAAAAAAGTAATTAATTTTAAAATTACTGTTTTATTTGTCATCACTAAATTAAATTTGTACTAGAAATGGTTCTAAGCTTAGGTAAGCACAAATCTATGCAGCGTTGCCAACTTTAAGAATTTCAGATAATTGATATTTTGATATTCCAGCATAATTTCTTTGAGCAAATGTTATTGAAAATGTGATGTGATAGAAAAATAATAATAATAACACAAAAAACAAAAAAAAAAAAAAAAGAGAGAAACAACTGAAAAATTCTTTTGGATGCATTAATAATATGTTAAAGGAATGTGCTAGATCTAAGATTACAGTGTAACAATAATTTTTTTTTTTCTTATCTAAAAATCACTGGCTAATATGACCGCATTTCATTTTTATTACAGTACTATTTTGTTTCTGTCACAATAAGAAGCAGTTTTCCCAAAAAAATGTTTTGTTTTCTAACAATCAAGCGGTAACAAATGGAATACCGTTAATTTTGCAACTCTGAAATTCATTATTCAAAAACAAGACGTTCAATATAAGATATATTTAATTTTTAAAGCATTTATCACTTATCTAGGTATAGACCAGGCCTACTTTACAAACAACAAATCCCGTTGTTGAAAGCAGGTTATTTATAAAAGCAGTTTCCGTTGTCCTTGATCATAAAACATATTGAAAAGGTGCTTTTTGCCACCTTCCTCACTTTCTTTACTTTATGAATTTGTCAGTGTTCTTCATATCATATGTAAGTTACTTCGCAATCGGGAAGAAAAGTGGCAACAAAGTCTTCATTCTCACATCCAAATTTAGCAATCTTTTGATGTGTGCTAAATTTTAATGAATTTAGTGTAATTAATTACACGGGTAAAATTACAGTTTGTACAGGATAGCTAGTGCGAAGAAAAGTGTTTGTACGCAGTAAACTAAAGTCAAGTTCACTACAGCCCATCAACTGGAAATTATAGAGGAACGATTACATTTCTTTAAATCATAGCTAATGGCTAATTTTTAAATAATCGTTACAATTTTGCAAAATATTGTTGTAAAGCATTGTTGGCAGTTCCATAAAGATTTATGGTAGTTATCGTTTATATCAACCATCCAACCAAATGGACGAATATATCTTAATCGATTTAAAAATTTATGAAATATATTTGGTCAAAAGATGGTGGGTACATTAACCGCTTCCTTCTGGCTTTTACATGCGAAAGATATTTCATCGCATCAGAGATTTTTTGTCAAGTGTTAGTATTTTCTATTAAATATTTTCATATAAAAAATCTTTTTGTATGCATTTTGTCAAAGTTATAGTAATTTTCTTCAAAATTATCGAATTGTGCGAAAATTGTCGAATTTTGGAAACACTTGTGTTTAAATTTGTTGAAAAATCGTGTGGCTTTCGAAATATGTTGATGTTTCATAACAGTTTGGACTATTTGGGATCAGAATCAGTAGAACAGGGTGAACGTTTTCGCCAGATCGATCGATTCAGAGTCACAATAATGCTCCAAAAGAGTCAACTGTAAAGATATTAATGGATCTGTTAGTGATGTCAAGACAACAACGCGCCTTCGACCAGGTCGATCGATCGAAAATGTCGCAGCTGTACGTGATGATGTCTCTCAAACTCCATCCATCTCAATTCGACACCGAGTTCAGCAAATTGATGTCTCCAAATCCACTATGCAGCGAATTTTGGCCAAAGATTTGAATCTTCATGCATACAAAGTTCAATTGACTCAGGAACTGAAGCCAGCTGACCATGGACAGTGAAGGGAGTTCGTTAATTGGATATAGGAGAGACAACATAAAAGTGATGATTTTGCCGATAAAATCATCTTCAGTGACGAGGCCCATTTCCATCTTGATGGGTTCGTCAATAGGCAGAATTGTCGCATTTGGGGTGAGGAAAATCCACGAGTGATTCACGAGAAGCAAATTCATCCTCAACGTGTCACTGTGTGGTGTAGATTTTGGACTGGAGGAATCGTTGGACATGTTTTTTATGAAAATGAGGCATGTCAAGTGCAAACTGTCAATGGTGTTCGGTATCGTGAAATGATAACCAGTTTTTTCGTGCCTAGAATTGAAGAAATGAATGTGGAGGGCATGTGGTTTCAACAAGACGGCGCCACATCATATATTGTAATTTTCGAGATAACAACTATTTTACAACAGACTACCATGATACTTGAGAAAAGTATATCATGCCGAAACCGCTAAAATACCAATACTTGCTACTTTACGTGTCACCTTTAGTGTTATGTCCAACTGAAATTCAGATTTCACAGGTATGCTGTATGTAAAATAATTTCTTGTTTTCAAAATTTTTGCTACACCTCAAGAACTGAACTTTAACTTGTATGGAAAAATAATTGTAATTTCCTGAGAGTAATAGTAGTAGTTTATTTTTTGTTGAGAAAATCTTTTGCTATGTCTCGAGAACTGAAACTGATATGAAAAACTAATTATAATTTCCGGATAGTTGTATGTAGTGAATTCATAATTAAAACAACAGCACTGCCACCAAACATGTTTAGCAAAAATTTAGGTCCACAAAGAACAAAATTTGGATTTTTCTAAGTACCTATCATTTAAGATTCCCTTTTGCTATATTCCTAAAAAAACCAATACATTAAATAGATCTGGTTAAAATTAATTCCATCTAACAAAATTGATATGTTTTGGTTGCAGTTTTATAATATCTAGGAAACTGGAGCTGCCACATGTACAGAAAACATGTCTTAAATGTAGATTGTAATGCTGTAATCTACGGATGCCTGCCACCAATTATGTGGAGTTTATTTCCCAGTATAATTAAACTTAACGTCCGTTCTACAGATTTTTTTTTTTTAATTAAAAAAAAACTAACAGTTCTTAAAGTCTTTTGAAGAAATATTGGATTGTCTAAAGCAATCTGAACTAGGAGAATAGTACTATCGTACATTAAAGTTTCCTTATGTCCAAAAAATAAATTTGTTGACTCAAAGCAACATTCAGTTATGGATTCCAATCTTAAAGTATGTGTTTTTACGATATTCAAATGCCACTTTTATTGATAATCTGTAGGAAATTCTTCAGTATTTTCTACTTGTAACTTTTCATCGTTATCTTTGTTTGCGTTTTTCCTTTTGGTGTTCTATGTAGGATACCGGTATAGGATACAAAAAAAAAAAAAAAACAAACGCATCGGCGCTTATCAAAATTAACTTGGCAGCACTGCTATTTAGGAGTCAAATCTACATTAAATTGTGGATTGCAATTTTAAAGTATGTGTTATTACGGCATTCAAATGTCACTTTTATTGATAACCTGTAGGAAATTCTTGTGAATATTTATTAATAATTTTACATCATTATCTTTGTGTTTTTTGATACTCCATATAGGATACCAAAAAAACGTATCGCTCTAAGAAAAATTAACTTGGCAGCACTGATATTTATGGCTCAAGTCAACATTCAATTATGGATTGCAATTTTAAAGTATGTGTTTACGGCATTCAAATGTCACTTTTATTGATAATCTGTAGGAAATTCATGTGAATTTTCTATCTATAATTTTGCTTCATTATCTTGTTTGTGTTTTTCGATATCCTAATAGGATACCAAAAAAAAGCATCGGCTCTTAGCAAAATTAACTTGGCAGCATTGCTATTTATGAAATGTTTATTCATCTTGTTATGTTCTTATTCGTAATCATTTTATCATCCAAGCAAATCCAAAACAAACAAATCCATACAAACGGCAATAACGCCAATAACACACAAAACCAAAATTCACCAACTGATGTTTGCAAAAGAATTAACAACTTATGTTTACGTTATTTGAATTTCTCCTTCTTCTTTAAGTGCTTTGTTTACTTTTGCGTAGGGGAACTTGGTCGCATTGTTATTTTCCATACTTTTCTACTACTCTTTTATACAACTTATCTCCGTTTAGCGTATACCTTAGCGTGCAAAATTATCCCCGTTAACGTATACCGGATACCATTTGTAACATACCAAAAAAACGCAACCTTTCTCGGCTGCATTTGAAAAACAAAAATCAGAATAAACAGCGAAGAGTTTATAGATTATTATAATCAATTTGTACTACATGGAAAATAGCATAGCTTAGGCGACGTCATTTAGCATCAAACTCAGAGGTAGAGGTAGTGTAAAATTAGTTCAAAATGCCTTTTTTTTGGACAGCCCATAAGATGGAAAATATAGTATTCTATTAAATGTTTGAATAACTGGCAAACAAAAAATGCACATCAGGAACGCAAAAATCCAATTAGTTCAATGATTTCTTTTTTCCAAATTTGGTACAATTTGTACTAACATGAGAAAATTTGGCATATTTAAACTTACAAATTATGTCTATGCAATACCTTAGTTATAGATCCAAACTCAAAACCTCCAGAAACGGAATCACACAAAGCGCCACATCTATGGCATGGAAAAATGACTATAAGTAATCGTTTATTGTTATTACGAGGAACTTGGCAGCACCTCAATCGTTTTCACAAGATAATTTCTATAAACATGTATTAATAAATAACTATTATTTTCTTTTATTATGATAATTTGGCTTAGAATGAGCCGCTTATTAGGCGACTGCATTCGATCCTAATGTTGGGGCTGGCAATCAGCACTAGACCGGTATAAGTTGAGTTTTAGTAGCAGATGTTACCTGCTGGCCTGAGACACCTTCTCACCTCTCTCAACTAGTCGCCTTCTTACTTTAGCTACCATCAGACGGATGTCTGGTGGCATTACCAGGGAATACTTGCCCGAAGATCGGAAACAGTGAGCTGGTCGGGAAACTCTGTAAAGGGTTCTGGTTACCCACAAGTGAATAACAATTGGAAGGCGTAAATTAGAAATTTCCCCGTTCCCTCATTTGTAAATAACTGACAGTCAAAATTTGTAATTTTTTCTGAATTGTTTGATTTTGCCGTTATTATTTTGTAAAAGAGACGCTTGGCAGCACAAGTATATTTTGATAACAAGCAATAAGTTGGTCAGAATATTATGCATGCTTTTAAATTTGCTTGAAACAAAATGAGATTTACAGCAATTGAAGATTCTACTCAAATTGCCTCTTTCCATTTTTTCCACAAACAAGCTAGCAAATAATAATAAATTCGTAGACAAATATCAGAATGTTAGCTAATTTTAAAAATTGTTAAACTAAATTTCACAATTAATTTTTCAAATCTAAAACAATTTACAGTAACCGCCGCTTTTTCTACTTTTCAAATTTTATATAATTTTTACAAAGTGGCACCATTTAAAACGAATAATTAAAAAATTCTAAGGTTTAGGCACAATAAAAAAGAGAAGTAATGTAGATTCTGAGAGAGAGAAAAATCAAATAGGTTTTGATAACTTGTTACCGGTTTTTCATTAACGACAATTCCAAAAATTTTGTATATGTCTTTGAAGCCTACTTTATTTGAGGCACCATTTTATGAAATATTTGATTTTCACCACAATATGTATTTAGCCTTACTTAATGTCCTTGCATAAAATAGTATACGTTTTCATTTCTAAGAATTAGAGAATTAACTCGAACTTTGCCGTTCTATATTTCATGATGCAAAAAGTTTGCCACAAATATGTTAACAAATAAATGCGAGACTTATTTGAAAAACTGTGCACCACTTTCTGTTTAACGAGCAGTTCGAATTTGCTTCGAATTTTATACTTCATTTATACTTCATTTAAGACGCCATTTTCCAATACAAGAAAATTTGCGACAAAATATCAATTTTTTGCGGAATATTTAATTGACAGTCCTTAACGTCTTTGTAGGAAATAGTAGACAGAAATAAACCTTAGTGGACAAATGTTAAAAAGTTGTGCTTTTCAAAAATTATTAAAAATAAATAAATAAATAAATTACCAAAAATTGCAGAATTTTCTCTAGTTGTTCTTACTCATTTTCATATTTCCACATAATTTGCAGAAACGGATAGCATTTAATGTGAAATCTCAGCTACACAAAAACATCACAATGTCTGAATAAACAAACGTTAGCAGAATGACCACTTTTTGTCCACCAACTATCTAAAAACATCATTTTCTTACTTCCACACAATTCGGACGACATTTGATGTGTCATCGCAATGTCTGGATGGACAAACGTTGGCAGAATGACCACTTTTTGTCCACCAACTATCTAAAAAGCTCATTTTCATATTTCCACACAATTCGTAGAAACGGTTGACATTTAATGTGAAATTTTCAAAATGTTACGATTTAAACCAGCTATACAAAAGCATCGCAATGTCTGGATGAACAAACGTTGGCAGAATGACCACTTTTTGTCCACCAACTATATAGAAAGCTCATTTTCATATTTCCACACAATTCGTAGAAACGGATGACATTTAATGTGAAATTTTCAAAATGTTACGATTTAAACCAGCTATACAAAAACATCGCAATGTCTGGATAAACAAACGTTGGCAGAATAACCATTTTTTTTTTGTCTACCATACCGCCGGTTTCAAAACAGCCGGTCTGGCAAGGCTGTCAGCTGTTATATAGCTGTCATCGGAAGTGTTATTTATTCAGTGAAAAGTTTGCCATTTACGAAAGTCGATCGTTTAACAAATCGAATAATCCTTCGAAATAGTTAAAACTTACTACAAAAGTGGTGATTCAGAGGTGAGCTTTCTATCGAACAGAATTTTCTTCAGTGATGAAGCTCATTACGTCAACAAGTGAAATTGTTGCATATGGGTCTCGGAGAACCCAGAAATGATTGTGGAAAAGTCGTTGCATTCGGAAAAATTGACTGTTTAGAGGAATCACTGCTCAGTGTTCTTTTGAAAGTTACGGTAATGGAACCTCAAAAGGATCCTATGTTGTAACCAATTCATAGTTGGTTATTTAAATGACATTGTATGTCGTACATGAAGGCAAGGTCCAAACATTGTAATGAAGTAAAAGTTTTATCGAAACCATAGCTTTATGTGTATTTTATTTAACGTTACTTTTGAAACTAAAAAATGCACAACTGCATATATCCCATTTAACTCTTCATTTCATAAGTAAGTTGCTAGAAAATATATTACTAAATGAAAGCCAGACAAAATTTGATATTTTTTTCTTGTGAAATATTTGATTTCGATTTCATCACAATACATTGAGCCACATTGAATGTCCTGGTACAAAATAGTATAACACACAAATGGTAAAATAATATGGTTTTTTCGTTTTATTTTTCAAGAATTAGAGAATTTACTTTAACTGTCTGCTTCTATTCTTCTGCTCTCATACAATTTGTACAAAAGCGGCAGTATTTGTTAAGGAAAATTTGAAATTTTATTGTTTAAGGCAAGAAAAAAATTGAACAATATTTAGTTTTGGGGTAAAAAACTAGTATTTTTTGGAATTATTTACGAAATAATTTGTTTCAGCTACTATGAAATAAATTATACTCGTAAAATGTCTTATATTCTTTGGTAGTATCTTCCATTTACTGCATCATTTCAAAATAGCAAACTCATTGTTTTTCATAATTCCTACTGGGTTTCATAGTCATTAAATTAACAAGGTTATTTATGTTAAACGCGACTATAGGTTTTAAAGGATTTTGTTATAGATTTAACTTTTTTTTTTAGTTTAAGAGTACTTTATATTATTTATACCAAAACCAATAACTGGAGAAGGAAACTCAGCAAAATATATGAAGTAAAAAAAAGCGACAACAAAAAAATCTATTGTAAATGTTTACACAAACAAAAACTACAACTATAACTGGTAACAAACCATTTACTATTGTTAAAAAAAAAATAAAAAAAAAAAATAAATAAATAAATTTAAGCCGAAACAGAAAAAATAACTAAAATAGCGACACAAGAAATCCTAAAAACAACAGCAATAGTTAGTTTTTAAAACAAAAGAAATTGAAAAAAAAAATAATTACAGATTTGTAAACAAATTCTCTATAGAATTAAAACTGAAGTAATAAAAACAAAAATGAATTATGTAAAATAACAGTTACAAGGCAAACAAAAACGAGAATCTACGATATATAGAATCCATATACATATATAAAATAAACAATGAACCACATTACAAATGACAACAACCAAAAGAAAATAATAATCTGAAAAAAAAACAAACATTAAATTCTAAATAAAATATGAAAAGAATTGGAATTTATAGCAACACATCCATACCGCTCATTCAAATGAGACAGCAAATTCAATACATTTATATACTCGTACATTACATGAGCATGGTATATATTTATCATGACGAAACAGAAAATAAAATCAATACATACTATAAATATACAATAGCTTATCATTTTATTATTTACATATGATATAACAACACAAAAAAAAAAGAAAAATATATACCATAACATACCTTACAAATATGCCAACAAATTGCATAAAAATAGTTCATATACATACATATAACAATATAAATATACAAATACATTCCCACATCCGTACCGAAATGAATTAAATTTAATTTTAATGTAAAAATAATAAAAACTATATTACAAATACACACACACAGACACACACACTCATAATGACCATAAAAATATCATAAAAGTGTTCATGTTGTTTCATTTGCTTAGTTAATTTTCGGTTAATTTGATTAATTTCGTGTTATGAAAATTTGTTTATGTTATGGGCGTCATTCATTAATATGCGAATAAATGTCACAGAATAATTATTATCACATGATTAATAAGGCGATATTTGAAATGGCAAATTAGTAATTTCATTGATAGATTTTAATAACGATTTTTAAACATTATTTGAAATAATTTATATGGGTTCAATGGCAATGGCCAAGGCTACCATTACATGAAACACTGTAGAGATCTATTTTGAAAAATTTTCCAAGCTACATCATGGGAGTATGTTAGCTACAGAGTTTGATCAAAGGCTTTGTCTGGTACCGGGGGTGATAGGGATACACACGAGTAGGTCTTGGATTCGTGCCCTGTCATCTAATTAAGACACACGGGTTGTTAAAAAAAGAACGAACCACGGGGGACAGCGGTCTATACCCTTGTTCCTTTACAACTCTTGCATTTTTTATGAGAGACTTAACCACTTTTCTTACACATTTTCGTGGTGTAAGCTCAATTCCACAAGATGATCCGAGTTTAAATAAAACATTCCTGTCCTGCTTGGATGTAAGCTGAATTCTGATTTATTGAATATGATTTATTCCTAATAATACAGACGGC
The DNA here is from genome assembly GCA_019455685.1 of Philornis downsi. Lineage (NCBI taxonomy): Eukaryota > Metazoa > Arthropoda > Insecta > Diptera > Muscidae > Philornis > Philornis downsi. The sequence continues at coordinate 9,820 of JAHXMU010000173.1, forward strand.
TTCCTAATAAATAGGAGGCCATCTGTGTAACGTGATGCACAGATGGCCTTCTATTTATATTTCTTTGTTATTTAACAAATATTAATAATTTTATTACCTCACGATCTTCAATTTCTTACGTATGCCCCATTACTTCATTTACCTTTCATTGATTTCCATCGAACATAATTCGATGCGTTACTGTCCTCAAATTTCATGACTCATTCAAAAGGCGTACGCTCAGGGTGATCACTTGATTTACTTAGCTTCTGTTCTTTTACTTTGGGCATGCATGTGATACAAGGTGTCATCTGTATTTTTTTGATCTCTCGGGGGTACGGACAGGTATGGGTTTTTCCTATGTCTATATTTCATGATTGGCGTTCACCGTCGCCGAACGAAAGGGGTTTGGAGTTTTCCCCGTCTCCCAACTGTGAGCATAATGCATCGTTGCAATGTAGTATCGACCGTTCCATCTATCTGGGGTCACCGCACCTGCAGGTATGTATAAATGTTCAGTCTGTACTCTTTTGCCACAGGGCAACAAATTCCGTGAAGTGTGGTGTATAAACCACAATTTGGTAGTAGTTTTGCTTTGCCACGCAGCTCCAAGCGGTGAGTTTGGCCGGTAGCGTGGAAAAAGTGAGTTTCCACCTGATCATTTGGTGTAAGACCCCTAGTGGGAGCATCAAGCGCGTTGTGGTTGATACCAAAATCGCTGGTAGAGACTTTGTGCTCGAATGTGAGTTGCATTGCAAGTGGGTGCTACAGATCCATAGAGTAGCAGAGGTGGTAAGATAGGCCTCACATCCGCCAATCATACTAGCATAATCAATTTGGTATCTCCAGGCTGCGAAGAAAGGGCTGACAATTGCGCTGTCCAGGCTTTACTTGGCTATCCCAGGGAGGCGTAGCCAATCGCATTATAATATGCCCAGTATGTCGCCCACCGTGAATAAGGCCTTCACGACGAGACTCCCGTAAAATCCTTGTGGACTTCTGTCATTAAACTAAATTTTTGTTTAACAAAAGTATAAAAAATTAGGCTGTGGTTAGTGGGACCGTTCGATTTTTCTAATTGCTTTAAAGCAGCAGAAAGCATGCCCTAAAAACGTTACCTTAAAGGGGAAAAAATTCTTATAATTTTAAGGTATAAAACAGAACAGCTAGCTAGAGCTGGAGTTATGAGATATGATGTCTTCTTGTAAAGCAAAAACTGAAAAGGAATTTATAAAAATTTACATATTTAGAAAACAAACCATGAAAGAAAGAGAACTATCCATTATATGCAAAAGCCGTCCCAAAACTAAACGACCTGACGCATAGATGATGGTGCCAGTATCTTGAGAAAAATTATTTTGGTGAAAAGTGGCAACATATGTTTTAAGTTTCAAGGCACGCACTTATGTAATACTTTGATATGAGTTATCAAATTTGTAAACATGAAAAAATTGGACACCGTTATGTAATTCAATATTTTCATTTGAGAAGTCTCAGTCCAGCCAATATTAAAGCCGACATAGATTCTAATCTGGGGGAGTCTGCTTCCTCGGTTACGACTGGAAAATGTTGTATATCAGAGCTTAAACAGAGCCGTACGATCTGCTAAGACTAACAACATAGTGGTCGGCCAATTGAGGTGTCCACGCCAGACGCGTTTAAGAAAATCCACAAAATGGTATTGGATGATTGTCGGCCGAAGTAAGGCATTTCGAAGAATGCTATGCATCATATGTTGACCGAAGATTTGAAGATGAGAAAGCTTTATGAAAGATGGGTGTCGCGATTGATTTTAATAGAGCAAAAATAGCGTCGCAAAGATGTTACAGTAGAGTGTTTGGCGGGTGTTTGTTCACAGCAATAAAGTCGGATATGACATGAAATCACCCCTACAACCTAAGACAAACAGTCAAAACAATGGACTGGAATGGGAGAATCGTGTATAAAGAAGGCAAAGACGGATCCATCTGCAGGCCAGTTTTTTTGGGATACGCAGGGGATTATTTTTATTGCTTAGCTGCAGAAAGAAAACACCATAAAGTGCGAATATTTTACTTGGATTGATATTGCAGTGTTTAGGTGATGAAATTATGGAAAACATGCCGCATTTGGAGAAAAAAAAGTGTAGTTTCATCTGGGCAATGCTCTAGCTCACAAACCCATTATTGCGATGGTCAAAATGAATGAATTAAAGCTAGAATTGCTTAAGCATGCACCTTTTTTGCAAGATTTGTTCTTGCTCCCTTGGACTATTTCATATTTCCTAACTTTCCTAACTTGAAAAAATGACTCTGTGGTAAAAATTTGGCCAACAATGAGGAGGTGGAGTTTGCGGTTAATGGCTATTTTAAAAATTTTGACAAATCCTACTATGAACAGGGTATAGAAGCTACTGAATATCGTTAGAGAAAGTATAGCGAGCTAAAAGGAAATTGTGTTGAAAAATAAAGAAAACTTTTCCCAATTTTTTAGTGTCTTCTTTGTTCTGCATTACTTAGTAAGCGATTGGAAAAAACAACCGATTTTTTTAAATTAGTATTTTGAGGAGGGAAACATGAAATTACTGCCCACAAAAATGACTAAAGCTGTAAAGATGAAAAACACAAACCAACGTGAAACGACTCTAATGTCTTCTGGAACAAATGGTGACTATAAAAACATGAATGTGGGATATGCCTTAATTTATACGAGAGCATTGACGATAAGAAGAGATTTTTGAAAATTCAAATTCTAAGTGGTTGAAACAGATATCAATAAATCTTGTGCGAACGTCCACCTATGATAGTGAGCGCACGATGGTCGGAGTATTTCAAAATTCATACTTTTAGGGTAAAACAATCATGAAATGGCGCTGTGACACGCTATGAATGACTGCTGTTGAAACGACTAGAACCAAGGCTAAGCGTGATATAAAAAGGGATTTTTGTTAATTGATACTTTAAAAGATAAAACGGGGAATAAACATTACAAAAATGATAAAAATCGCCTAGAACAAGCAACCGAGGACAAAGTCACAGTACTCATAATGAGAAGGGAAAGGATTTTCGGAAATTATAAATAAATACTTTTCTTTTTCATAAAAATGTTACTCAAAATGTGATGTTCGGAATCGTCGTTAAACTGTAGGCTCCGTCAAGTAAGTCTAAAAGTATAGAAGTGAGCTTACTGAATGCGAGAAGCTCTCTCATATCTCATGCATGAAATGCAAGATAATTTGTTTTAGCTAAACTTTATTGAAAAGAATATAATTCAATTTAAATTAATTTCTCATCTAAAAAACAAGAAAACATTTCAAAAGAAAAATGTATGGTTTCAAAACCGTCAGTCTGGCAGGGCTGATAAATACCTATCATCTGAAGTGTTATTTATTTAGTGATGAATATCGGCGAACGAATATCGATCGTTTAACAACCGAAGAACGCATAAAAATAGTTAAATCTTACTACAAAAAGTGGTGATTCATACGTGGCCATTTTTCGGGCATTACAGCGTAATTATGGTCGTCTTAATCGACCTACCGAGCAAGAAATTGGCGGGATTACAAAGAAATTTGAAGAGACGGGAAGCATTACAGATGTGGACATTTGAATGATATTTGTATTTCGTACATAATGGCAAATTCCAAGCATTATAAGGAAATAAAAGCTTCATCTAAATCATGGCTTTACGTGTGTTTTATTTAACTTTACTTTTGAAACCGAAAATTACTTTTGAATGGAAAAATGAATATCCCGGCACATGTAAGTTAATTGACCTGGGATATGTATCGTATATGTATGTTCCAGTTCAAATTACATACTTGTCCATCTCATTTCATTCCAAAGCATCAAAAAATATTAAAATCGATTGTAATTTCCAAAAAAAATTCGAACTGAGTTAAACACTTCAGTTTTGAAAGCTTACAGATGTCCATCAACATTTTTGTATAAAAGCCCATGTTGTTCTTATGGGAATCATCAAATACTGTGCATTCTTCTCGTTCAACATTAGAGCAACTTGTTCGTCAACACATACAAATATTTTCCACTTTATTTCATTTCATTCTTACCTCAATCACTTTCATATCTGTCTGGAGCATAAACAAGCCTTCACTTGTCTACAGTTTAACACTTTAATTTGTGCAATTTGCCTTTTCAATTTACTTTTCAATTAATTTCGTTTCGTTTTCCAACATTTAAGGATGTGTCTACTTCAAAATACATGTCAAAAGCATAAATGCTGGAAAACCCCAATGGGAAACTACACATAGTAAACATTTTACCACAACACAACAACAACAACAATAACAGCAAATCATCATTAAGAAAACTTTAAATTAAGAGAATAAGGAAAGCAGAAAACGATAAACAAAACAAAACAAAACAAAAAACATGAATTTCTTTATAGAAAATTTAAGGAACAAATTATTGAAAAACCAATACAAGGGATAAAATATACTAATACTTAAAAAAATATAAACAAATTGACAGAAAATATTATATATACAAAACTACATTCTAATTATATAACTATTAATTTATGGAATTTATGGAAATAAGAAAATTGAACATCAACAACAAGAAAAGTAAATTCAAAACTTATATAGAAAACGATAAAAGAAACTATTAGAATCTAAACTTAAACAAAAGAGAAGTCTTTTTTGAAGGAATTAGCGATGAAGGCAATGATCTAAATTTATACTGATAAGGAACTTCATGTCATTGAAACCAAAATTCAAATTATACAACAATTGAATGAGAATGAGAAACATTTTCCAATTCTTTTGATTTTGAAAGCTAACAATTTATATATGGACGAAAAACACAAAAAAAAACTAAACTTTGAATATCATAAACAAATTGCAATTAAAACAAGGATTACTATTAAACAAACATAATTGAAAAGAAAATTACATTATACATTTTCAAGAGGCAAAAGAGACGATATAAACACAAAAAACAGAAAAAAGAAACAGAAAGAAAACAGAAACCCCAAATTTAAAGTTAACCATAGTAAGTAATGAACTAAACAACAGCTAAAGAAATTAACAATTGAAATTCCCAGCAAAATTTCTTAGAGTTTAAGAAATGGACAAAAGAACAAACAACAACAAAAAAACACAAAGTATTTAACTAACAAAACAATTTAAGAATAAAATAATAAAACAGAAAAATACTTCATCATGGAAACAACAAAATATAAAATGAAAACAAGTTTTTTTTTCTTTTCGCTCGAGGGTGGCTCATATCGTATACGTAATATTAAATGCATAATGTGTACCCAAAACTTGAGTATATTTGTGGGGTAAGTAGTCGCGCACAATTTGTGGCATAATCTCAGGCGCTGGGTAAGTAGAGGATGTTTTAAATCCGAAAACCAGTGAACCGGGTGCTCCTCCCAACAACAACTGCTAATTGTATTGAAATAACAGCTTTAACTCCTGGTCAGGTGTGGCATAATCTCAGGTGTGACCTAATCTCAGATGCTGGATAAGTAGTTGGTGATTTAAATCCGGAAACCAGTGAACCGGTGCTCCTCCCGACATCAATTAGCAGGTTTTGAAATAACTGCTTTTACTCGCTTTGTTGCTTCTTTTAAACGGGTATCAAGAAAATTGTATTAAAATGGCTTTCTATTAAACAAACTTAATTTGAGACTAGGAAAAGTTGTCAGAACTTTCCAATCCTATTTGGATCCAATCCTATCGATATATAATTTCTAAAGTTGTAGGTGTACATTTTTGGATTATTTTCGATAATCTGGAGACAAATTCACATACATACCTTTGCATGCAGGGTGGCTGATAAATACTGATACATTAAGAAAACCAAATTTTATATTTTTATTATATCTTTTTAACGGTTTTCAAAAATAATTTCATTTGAATAATCAGAGTGACTGATAAATATTGTTACATAAAGAAAATCAAATTTTATATTTTTATTATGTGTTTTAACGGTCTTCGAAAATAATTGCATTTGCAACATCGTTATTCATTACAGCTTGAAAGATTTCAACGGAAATTATTGTTGGAATACTTTGCATTAATAGAAATTTGTTTAGAATGTTTTGCAAGATAAAATCAGGCCAGGAGACCTCAGAGGCCAGTGGAATGTGGAGTTTCTTGAAAACAGCTTGTTGGGCAATTTTTACTGCAATTTCATCATAATAACCCTGTCCGTATGACAAGTTGTACTATTTTGTTGATAACAAACAGGAATGATAGTAGTTCCTTTTCGGCGTAGTTCTCGAAAGAAAAACTCTTCCAACATCTTTAAGTAACATTTTGCTAGCAGCATTCATCATTCGTCAGTCATTTTCCAATACTATAGTTTAATGTTGTCTTAGATATCTCACACTTTTGAAAGACTTCGCGTTGATCGGAGTCATCCCGCAAAGGCGTTCCAACTTCGTAAGGATAATAAACACGGGTAAGGCTTTCAATGACAAATTTGTTTCAGAGTGGACAAAAACTTGATTCATGCTGTTAAAAAATATCGAGAATTGGTGAAAACAAAAAACACAAAACATTAATTATTTTGTCACTCATTTAATACTACTAAAATCAAAATACTTTTCAAACACGTTTACTGGGAAAGTCTTCAGTTTTCGCAGCGAATTCTATTTTACTTCCTCCATCAATAAAAAACAGAGTGTTGATTTGAGTTTCAGTAAAAAACAACAATTATTCGAAATCATATCAGGTGAATTCGATGGTTGTTTGATAATATTTTTTGAGATTGTGACCACAAATTCGTGCACAATTATGGGCTTATGAGATGGTGCGTTATCACGAGCGTTTTCTTTTCAAAAACCGTATTTTCTCCCTTAAAGCGCATAACGTCCAGTTAATATTCTTTATTTGCTAAGGGCACAACACCGCCATAATCAAGGAAAACGGTCAGCATTACCTTGACTACTGATCGAATTTAACATGGTTTTTCCTGTTTCGGCGCAGTTGGAAGGCATCATTCTGAACCGTTGATAATTCTGTAGTGGTATCCAAATCCCCTTCCATTTCAATGGAAACAAAAATGATTCTTCACTTTTATTAATTGTTTTTTCTAAAATAAATCAACAACAAACGTCCTACAAACAGGATGATTAATGAAAATATTTAACCAAATGTAGGCGAATATTTTGCTAAGCGATAAAAATAAGCATTGACAACAGAATTCTCCAAAAATCTATAGCTGCTTTTTTCAATTTATATTTACACATGCGGTTATAACAATATTCAGTTATTGAATTGAAAACTACCAGTCCAACAATACCGTTGTATCTAAATTCTACAGCATATCGCGGAAAAAATATATATTGATCTAATCATGTCCTACGGCAGTCCTTTCGTTTAAGTACCTTTATATAGAGTAGCTACAGGGCTGAAATTTGACAAAACACCATTTTATAATCATAAGCGGGTCCGGTTTAATATTTTTGAAAAAATCGGACCAATAGAAAACAACTTACCCACTGAAGAACCTGAGTGCACCTCAAAAAATGATTATTTTTCAGAATTTTTATAAAATTTTTTCCACCATTTCTGAAACTGTAATCAATGTATTGTGACACAATGTATCTTCTTAAGGACCTGGTCTGATTATAGATGTGCCTAGAAAAAAATATGGCGTGGAACTAAGTTCCCGCTCTTTGCCAATGGATGGCGCCAGCTGTAAGTTCTATTCGATTTTGCCATAACCCAAACGTCATGAGCCAAGTTTAGGCATATGGTAAACATACCGTCTCGTGATTTTCTTTTGACGTCATACTCTGATGATTGTGTAACATGTATGATTTTGTGCCAAATAATCGTCATATGCGAGAAGTATTGATTTTCTTCCATCAATCGAACAAACCGGCAAATGGAGCTCATCGAGAGCTTTAACATGTTTACGGAGATACTGCTTTAAGTGAAACAACGTGTCGAGATCAGTTCTGTCGCTTTAAAGACGGTGATTTTGATGTTGACGACCATTCACATGAAGGTAGACGAAAGACCTTTGAAGACACTACATTGATGGCATTGCTTGATGGAGATCCATGAAAAACGCAGGTAGAGCTTGGTTTAGTATTAGGAGTTACCCCCTTAAGCCATTTGGAAGCGATTGCATGCGTTGGGAATGATTCAAAAGCAACGAACTTGGGTTCCTTATGAGTTCAAGCAAAGGGACGTTGAACGTAGTTTTTTCGTCTATGACAACTACTTTAGCGACAAAAAAGAAAGGGGTTTTGTTCATTGTATTGTAGCGGGTGTTAAAAAATGCATTCATTACAGCAAACTAAAGATAAAAGTCATGGAGGCTGCCTGGTCATTATTCTACGTCATCGCCTCGACTGAATATTCACGCTGTGAACGTTATACTCTGTATTTGATAAATCAGCTCGGTGTTATTTATTATTAGCTATTGAAATCAAGCGAAACCATCACTGGGGATCAGTATCGACTTCAATTAATGCGATTGAGCTAAGCTCTGCGAGAGAAACGCCCACAATACGTGAAGAGGGGCAAAAAATTGATTTTTTAGTATGACAACGCTCAGCCTCACGTGACCAAGCCCGTTAAAAGTCTTACTCCATTCACAATATTCTCCAGATATTGCGCTGTCCGATTATCACTTGTTCCGTTCGATGGCATACGGTCTGGCTAATCAGCAGTTCCACTCATATAACGACATCAAGGTATGGCTAGATTCGGGGATAGCCCCAAAAGATAAACAGTTTTATCATGACGGAATTCGAGCTTTGTCAAAAAGATGGAAAAAAGTAGTAGCTGGCGATGGGCAATATTTTCAATGAATAATTTGTAACCATGTTTTTATAATAAAGTTGAATTTTTATGAAAAAAAAAAACAGCGAGGACTTAGTTGCGCACCTAATAATTACTAAAAAAAAACACGCTTGTATTGGATAACATTTGGAAATGCACGATTTTTGACACATCTGCTCATTTGATGATTGGACATTGCCGGTGTTACAAGTGGCACAAGTTGGTCCTTAGAAAATAGCTATGCATACAAGCATTAAGTTCACTATCAAATTTAATTGTTCAGCGTTTATCAGTTAATGAGCAGCATAAATGTTGCATGGGAAGGAATTTTTTCAATAAATTTTGGCTGTATTTTTTTGCGATCTCCCTTTACGATGCTATTAATGGACACAGAACATATATTTAAGTGCTCGAGAAAAAGGTACCCCATCCTGTGTGTGGATACTGTGGACTGAAATCCATTTCGGTGGGATTGATCGCCTCGTTCCATCTGACCTGTTAACTCGTATCCAACTTTGCGCCTGCCCACTGTTTCTTTGTTCAGTAATAAAACCTCAAAGTAATCTGGTTTGATGAGTTTTCTCTTAGTCTTGCAACCAGCTTTTCGTGCTTTTGATAAATAGAATTTTTCAAATAACCAGAAATCCGGTTTTCCAAATAATTCGGTTATTAGAACACTCAAATAAATAGCCATACTCGTAACACAAAGAAAACAGTAGAAGCCACAGGGTTCTGCTCGTAACGTAACAAGAACCTTATAAATGACTTCCATTTATTTGTTATTTGGGCACAGGGCACTGCTGAGCTGATTCTAACGAATTTGTTTTATAATTTTTTCAGCGATTTGTTCTCAATTTTTTAAAATTATGTACGAGCCTATACTCAACATTGAACGTCTGTGTTATTACTATGGGGCTTATGCTTGAGAATGTAATAAAGCATTGAAATGTCTATCAAAAACAGAAGTTCTCACAACTATATTGCAAAAAAAAAGAATTCAATAAGAACTTTTCTTTGTTATTAATGGATAACTAACAATCCTGGACATTTTTCATATGGCAAACTAAAGACGCCAGTATTAACTCGCGGCTAGAGATTATGTCCTTGGAAGAAAAGTATCTGAAATGGAATTACTTACATATATCGAATGATAAGTGTGATAACAATTGCCTACGCACTTCTAAGTAAGATCCATTGCGAAGTAATATTTCTTCTGCATCAAAAGCTGGCGGTTGTGCAACATTTACAATAGAAATACAAATATTTCATTGCAAGTTGAAAACGAATAAACTGAAACTCAAAAATCGACTTTAAATTCCAAAAACATCAACTATAATCTAATATATTCAAAATAGATCCATTTCAGTAATAATTTTGAAAAGTTATTAAAAAGCTTAAAAGAAGTTTGATTCAAAAATAAAGTTAACTTCATATCTTGATATGAATTGATGATTGATGTAAATAATTAGATACATATCCTTGTATATTTGCTTCTTCCCTGTTTTCACATGCTACACAATAAATTTGTCACTCCTCATGTAACAGATATAATTACTCATCTGAAGCCACTTTCATTACAATATATTGGTTAATTAAAAAACAATAGGCCTGTGCAATTTACATGTGAGGCAGGGAGTCATCCCTGAAACCAACACTCGTCAAGTTATCACCGAGATACCATCCGAAATGTGCGACAAAATAGTCGAAAATTATATCAGAAGGATCTACTGCTGCAGCCAATCCAAAGGCGTTCATTTTATGATTTCAATGAGAATTTTATTTTATTGCAATGCTCAGCTCTTACGATTATCTACGAAATACAATGTTATTTAAATGATCGCCTCTGGATTGGTTGCAGCAGCAGAACTCTGTGCTGTAGTTTTTGACCATTTTTTTTTACACATTTCGGACAGTATCTCGGTGATACTTGACGAGTATTGACTTCCAAATAATCCAACGTTTGGAGATTATCGGCATAAACGCGGTCTTTGTCGTATCCCACAAAAAGAAAGTCTAACGACGTCAAATCCCATGATCTTGGTGAGCAATTGACGTCGCCAAAATAACGTTGCTTTCTGAAAACTTTTCATGCAATAAAGCCAAAACCGGTCGTGTAGTGTGGCTCATGGCATCGTTTTGTTCGAACTACATATCGTCCAGTTCATAATCTACGACATTGTGAATGGTCAGCCGGCTTTAATTGTTACTTGAGTTGGACTCTATATGGATGCAAAGGTAAAACCAAATGCAAAATATGCTATAATGAGCCATAAGATAGGCCCAGCAATTGGGAGAATTCTAAGGAATCGAAAAATTCGGATTCACTATCAGAAGCGATATTTTCGGCAGTGTGTCCATTGCGGTGATGCACAGGCCTGACCACATCTGCAGCGCTTCCAGTCTCTTTAAACTTTTTTATAATCTAGCCAATTTCTTGCATAGCACGTCGATTAGGACTACCATAATCACCCCAAAAAGTGCCCACGTTTGAATCATCTGGCTTTACCTCTTCATAGTTGGCATATCGTTCACCAGCGAGCCATTTTTTCAAGCTTGAAAATAGAAAATAGTCCAAGATAGCTAAATCAGGCGACCAAAGTGTGTAATGAGGCAATTCGAACTTCAATTCTTTAATTTTGGCCTTCGTAATAGTGAAGGTGTGAACTGGAATTCTCCATTCTCGTGGTAAAACAACACTTTGTTTTTCTTCAAATGCGGCATTTCTTCCATAATTTCTGCACCTTAACGCTGCAACAAATTTGCGTACTATTCGTCGTTTACGGTGTTTCTTTTCTGAAGATAATCTGTAAAAATTAATCCCATGCGGATTCAAAATATAGATGCCATAACCTTGCTTGCAGATGTGTCCGTCTTCACCGTCTTTGGGTACGATCGAAAATTTCTCAGGTGTGAAGTAGTGAGTCCATATTTCATCCATGATTATCAATCGACGCAAAAAATGAGCCTTTATTACGGTAAAATATCGCGAACCACTCTACTGAAACACCTTTTCGACACAGTTTTGCTCTATTGAAAGCAAGTGCGCCACCCATCTTCGGTCAACATATAATTTATAGCACTTTTTGAAATGTCTGTCATTTCATCTAGCTCGCGCATCTTCAGCCAACTTTCATATCATTCAATACCATTTTGTGGGTTTTCTTCACCGTGTTTGACATGTCTGGTTGGTCAACCACTACGGTAATTGTCCTGGTGGCTAGTACGGCCTCGTTTAAATTATACCAATATTTTACTGCTGTAAACAAAGGAGTAGATTTTCCCAGAATAGAATATAGCTAGGTTTTAATATTTTTCGAATTAAGATCTTTCAAATGGAAATATTGAATTACATAACGGTGACGATTTTTTTCCATGTTTGCAAATTCAATAGCCCAAATAAAAATATTTAACAACGTGGCTCCTTGAAACTTAAAATGTATTTTTTATATGGTTGCTACCTTTTAATAAAATAATTTTTTTTTCTTGCTACTGGCATCATCTATTCGACAGGTCAGCTAGTTTTGGGACCGTAGATAACTTCGTGTTTCAATTATCTGCCATTGCATGTGGTGGAACCTACATGCAAATGATTGGCAAAATTACTGAAAATTTTGGAGTAACTTGCCCGAGTATGGGCTAAGACTTACACTTGAAGAAAGTTCCTTTTTTTGATTATGATTTAATGAGTTTTTGATTTAACTTATTTTTTATTATCCGTACAAAAGTTTACTGTAAAACAGGCTACATATACTGATATTTTTGAATGTTGTGGATGATCATTCTATGAACTCCAATCCATGCTGTGAAATAGATCCCTGCATGAAAATTGTGCGTACTGTGACAATGTATGAAAAGTTTGAATTTCAAATACAGGGTGGGCCATAAGGGTGTTGGCGGTTTAAATATTCAATTAAAAAAAAAAACTACGAAACATAAAAACAATATATTTGTATTTTTAAAAAGTAGAAGCATGGGAATTTTTAAGACTTAAAAATAACGTTGTCCAAATGGCTTCCCTCGGCTGCTTGACACTCTTGGAACCGAAGTCGCAAATTTTGGAAAACTCGTTGAAAAGTTGTTCTCGGTATTTTGTCGCTTTCCTGAATAATGTTCCTCTTCAACTGCTCTAAATTGGTCGGGTTATTCTCGTAGACTACAGATTTGAGGTAGCCCCATAGAAAATAATCGCATGGAGAGAGATCGGGGCTACGTGGGGGCCATTCAATATCCCCCCCATTTCGAACTGAGTTTTCCAGGAAAAACATTTTTCAGCAGCTCTATACATACCCTAGCCGTATGACATGTGGCCCCATCCTGTTGAAACCACATCCTCGAGGTATTGCCTTGAAGTTCTTGCAAAGCTGGCACCAAAAAGTCTGCTAGCATGTTGCAATAATTGTTCGCTCTAACCGTCATCGCATGCCCTCTTTCGTCCTCAAAAAAGTATGGTCCAATAATACCGGTTGACGTTATCCCAGCCCACACGACAAGCTTAGGGCTGTGAAGTGGACGTTCATGCAAGCGTCGGGGATTAGTCTCGGACCAGAACCGACAATTTTGCTTGTTCACATGGCCATTAAGGTGAAAATTGGCCTCATCACTAAAAATCACGTTGTTGAAATTGTTGAACCGCTCTAACATAAAATTGACAAAGTTAAGTCGGTTATTGGCATCATCGGGTTTTAATTCTTGGACTAACTGAATCTTATAAGCCTTCAAATGCAAATCACGTTTCACAATTCGTCGTAAAGTTGTTCTTTTGACATCCAAAGACTGACTTCTCTTACGTGTTGACTGTTGCGGGTTTCGCTGAACTGAAACACGAACACGCTCCACAATGTCGGCTGATCTTGCAGAAACTGGGTGACCACGAACCGTAATTGGTACTGTTGAGCCGGTTGTTTCGAACATTCTTATCCATTTTCGTATCATATTGGCGCATGGAACTTCACTTAAATCGTGTAAACCCTGTTCATGCCGACACAAACGTCGTGCAGTAACCACTGATTTATTGTTTTCGTAATATGCTCGGACACAAAATGCACGCTGCACTCCCGTGTACTGCTCCATGGCGACTAAATTTCCAGGAAGCGGCGCAGCGAACAACATATCCCCCGCCACCCCGCGCCGCGCGTTACCGAGAAATTGAAGATTTAAGCCGCCAACACCCTTATGGCCCACTCTGTAGATTAAAAAAAAAATGAAGTCATGGGCATGTTTAATAGAAAATTCTGTGGCTATCTTTACTAGGCCGACCCAGTTCTTGACCCAGTGTTTTCACCTCGTCAGCATAAAACAATTTGCACGCCATGCCAAGAGCTTATAATACTAAAGTCTGGTGTCGCTACAGCTGTTTACCTTGATCTCCCAAAGGAAATATTAAATTCAGAAATTCAAGTTATTATTTAATATTTATTCCAAAACAAAAAAAGAAAAAAAATTAGAAATAGTCTTATGGACTAAGACGATGATAGGAAGATACTATGAATGTAGAATACTCAAATTTGTAAGTGTAAGCTTACAATGTACACATATACATGTGCAGTTAATGTAAGTATAATTATATAAAGTAAATATAAGTATTTCATGTAAATTTTATTATATATATATATGGCAAGTATAAGTATAAAATAATAATTTTAATATATAGTTCATAGGATTTTAGGTAGTATTAATTAAGTAGAAATAATAATATAAAAACGTAACTTTTGCATATTTACAAGCTCTATTGAAAGCAGATGGCTGATGGTTATGAAGCGTGAATGTAACTGGCTATGAAAACAACATTGTTGAGTGTGATGGTATTGATGCCTTAAAGTTCTGATGATGATTGTGAGGTTGATGCCGATACATGACGTAATGGTAGTGGAAGGGTACTAGTGGACTTCTCCACTGGGAATTGTTCAAAAAAAGTCTTGTACTACCTCGTGCTTGCGTGTAAGTCATTTTGGTGATTTAGGCGTTGTACACCATACAACACAGAAAGTTTTAAATAAGAATTATATATAGTTTATTTTATTCTTAAACACTTTACTTTGAAAATTTCATAATTTTTCTTTTACACGCAATAGCCAAAAGACAACAACGAGTCGAGTGGACGAACACAAAAACATTTGTTTATAGAAAAAGTTAAGAGTAGTATGTCGTAGTACAGAAGATTTCTCTTGGATGATATTTTGATTTTTTTTTTCTTTTTTTTAACTCTTTTTGTTATTGCTTGTGAACAATTTTTCTAGTTCGTTTGCTGCTTTTTGCAAATTTTTAATTATTATTTTTCATAATGATAATCTCGTCACGTGTGTATATGTATGTTGTGGTTTCTGTGTTACTAATGGTTGTTGGTTGGTAGCTCATTTCATTCATTTTGTTTGTAAAAATTTAATTTCTTTTTTTTATCTAAAATGTAATTTTATTTATTTCTTGTAACCAATTTTGAAAAAAATTTTGCCAGTTGGTAATACAATGTCATGTTATATTTCTTGTCGAATTCCTTTCTGTGATCACGGACAGCTACTCAATGACTCGTCTTCGATATTACTTTACATTCCGCTATTTTCTCCT